>JAMQGT020010120.1:0-57799 GCA_024447675.2 Pterophyllum scalare | reverse complement strand
CTACACAAAACGAGGTGCAAGAATTTTAAATCCTGGAAACAGAACTGAATCACAGCAGTAGCCTTAATGCCTGTAGCATTGGGCAATACACCAGCAGAGTGAATGAGAGAAACTTTAAGATTCTCCTCTATTTTTTGTGCAGTTCGTTCTCACTAAATAACTTCCAACTTGAACAGGAACACTAAGACTGAGACCGGAGCTGCTCTTCTGCTTTGATTGCAGCCTACTGAAGAACCTTAACTCACAACTCTGAGAACAGTTTTCAACATCACAATCTCAGATTTATATTACTTTCAGATTTGAATCACTTTCCTTTTTCACCCATGTTGTCCCTAATCAAAGCACAGCTCTATGGCAGTGTTATCATTTCATGAATATTGCAGACTAAAAAATTGTGATAAACCCCAGACTGGCGAATAAAGAGAAGTGAGATTCTTTCAGTGACGTAAATAATTGTACCAGCGCTCTTATCTATTTGAAAAACAAACATTCTCAGTTAAAAGAATGCTTTAATATTGCAAGTGCCTCAAAGTTTTAAGTTAATAGTAGACATTTTAGGAACTGTAACTTCACTTCAGTTGTAGATGATGTGCATGGGAATTGAGAACAGGTTCCAGTTGTGAATCAGAACCATATTTTCTAATTCTTTTGAATCCTGTCCCTTCAGAGCTTGTCACTTTCTTTTATCAGTAATCATATGTTTGTCCTGAAAGTTGCACTTTGCATAACAGTGACATCAGGCTCACAGAAGTGGAACTTCTGTGAACAAGTCACATGCAAGCCTTCTTTTTACTCTTCTAATATACTGTGTTCAGAGTGTGCATTGCTTCTCTTGACCTGTGCAGGCCGGAGAAAATTGGTCACGAATCAATAAAGGGACCTATAAAGAATCTGACCCATATGAAGAATCAACAATGGCACTGGTATGAAATCTTGGTATGAAACTAATGTGACGTCTTAGCAATATCACTATCAGTATCATTTATATAATTACATTATTATTACTATTTATATGCTAGCTATGAAACTAAAGCCAGCAACAGGGTTGTTGTTTTTTTTTAGCTCAGCATAAAGTCTAGAAATGGGAGTAAGCATCCTGGATCAGCCTGCTATTGATTTAAATATTATACCACATCTGTGAAGTTTATAAGGCTTTTTTTTTTTAGATACATTGATCATCCAAAACAAAGAAAAAACATAGTTTTAAGAATTACTTGTGTTCCATTCATATAAGTTTCTCATTTTATCTCATTTTTCATTTGTGTTTCAATAAAAAAATAAAGACTAAGTGGCATCATCCAAGTGGGGCAATGCACAAATGTAATATGATTACTATTATTAAGGTGGTAGCTTTTAGATGCAACAGATGAGAGCCCATGTGCCTCCTTTATCAGCTATCAGGAATATATTCACTGACTATGCAAAGAAAAGAAGGAGAAGAATATGTGTTTCATTAGAAATCAGATGCTGTTTACAAGTTTGTCTTTTTAAGGAAAATACGTAAAAGGCAATAACGGAAAAGAAATTTTGATTTTTGGCTCCATTACAGGGATAAAATTAGAAGAAAGGTAGATAAATTTTGCATTGTTTCCAAAGAGTCTTTAGGTTCAGGGATAAGCTGTCAGAAAGAAAGCTGCAGAGATAAAGTGGGTAATACAGCATCATGTTTGCAGAGGCCGTTTATCACCTTTAGGCGCATTGTTGGAGAGCTAAACGGACAAGAGAGAAGCTTAGAGTGATGTTTAAACCAGTTCTAAATCAACAATGACTTTCTTTCAATAAGTTAATTATTTTTCATGCAACCAACACAGGGGATCAGTTTAGATTGAGTTCAAGATGAATGAGAAGCCATTAGTTTTATCGGATATAATAATAGACTTGTTATTTTGTTATTGTTGTCTCCCGTTTATTTTTTTTTACCTTGTACATGAATATGGGAAATGTGATAAATATATGCGTATAACCATGTGAAACTGCTTTAAATGGATTCATTATAACATTAAATATCATGTGATTTGCTCAAAAAATTCTGTGTTGTACCTGCAGTGGTCAGCCACTATATTAAAACTGCCTGCCTATGTCTGTGGTGATCTCTCTTTGTACCTCCAAAACAGATTCAACCCATCGAGGTATAGGTACATGAATGCTGGAGGTGTCCTGGGGTATCTTGTACATTGCTTTGGGGTTTTGATTTGATTGAATTGGACCTGCTGGCAGCAGAGTGGTTAGTCCACCATTTGGATGGTTAGTCCCCATGTCTGAGTGTCCTTGGACAAGATACTGAATCCCAAATCAATCCTGATGCATCCATCAGAGTGTGTGCACAACAGCTAGAAAGTGTTTAAAGGAGAGGGCAAAGCTGTGTTTGAATGTGTGTGTGTGTGTGTGTGTGTGTGTGTGTGTGTGTGTGTGTGTGTGTGTGAATGGGTGAATATGGCTTGTAGTAAAAAGCACTTTGAGTGATTGAGTAGAAAGGCTCTATGTAAGTACTAGTCCATTTGTTCCCACAGTACCATAATACTCAAGGGGAATTTGAGAAGTTTAATGGCTTAGTTGGTAGGTACATGTCCACATAAATCTAGAAAATCATGGTTTCTCTGCACATCAGTGCACTGTAGCAAAATGATCAATGTTATTTACATTCACCTTCACTGGATACAACATGCTAGTCCTGGGTTGATAGCGTCACACAGTTGCTGCAGATTTGTTGGCTGCACATTTACGTTGCCAATCTGTGGTTCCACCACATCCCAAAGGTGCTTTAGTGGATTGAGAGCTGGTGACTGTGGAGGTCATCTGAGTTCAGTGAACTCATTGTCATGCTCAAGAAACCAGTTTGAGTTGATTCGAGCTTTGTGACATAGCACATCCTGCTGGAAGCGGCCATCAGATGATGGGTAGACTGTGGTCATAAAGGGATGGACATGGTCAGCAACAATACCCAAATTAAGCTGGGGTGTTTAAATGATACTCAGTTGGCCCAAATTCTGCCAAGAAAATAGAACCGTTGATATAAGGCAGGTTGGACCCATCAGACTCATCAGACTAGACAACATTATTCCAATCTTCTGTTGTCCAATTTTGGTGAGGCTATGTAAATTATAGCCTCGGTTTCCTGTTCTTAGCTGACAGTGATGGTACCCACTGTGGTCTTCTGCTGCAGTAGCCCATCTGCTTCAAGGTTTGGCATGTTGTGCATTCAGAGATGCTCTTCTGCATACCTTGGTTATAACAAGTGATTATTTGAGGGGTTTTTTTGTGTTCCCATCAGCTCAAAGCAGTCTGTCCATTCTCCTCTGACCTATTGGGTCAATAAGGCATTTCCCCTCAGAGAGCTGCCGCTTACTGGATATTTCCTTTTTCCAGACCATTCTCTGCAAACCCGAGAGATGGTTGTGTGCAAATATCCCAGTAGATCAGCAGTTTCTGAAATACTAGGTCAGCCACAACCTTGTTGCATTTAAAGTAACTTAAATCCCCTTTTCCCCTCATTCGTCATTTTTACCATATGCCTAAATGCATTGAGCTCATGCTAAGTAATTGGCTGATTTAATATTTACTTTAATGAGCAGTTGAGTGGGTATATCTAATGAGTATATATTATTAAAAAAAATGTTACTTTATTTTTTTTTTTACCTGGGGTTGTGATTTCTACTTCATCATGTTTTTTCATGCTAGTATTTACCGAACTCCAGCAGCACCATTCCTCTTCTGAAATTTATATCTAATGTTTGCTTCATATTTCTGAGAAGAGGGAGTCCTTCCCCACCAAGTTACATCTGAATCACTGTGATGCATCAGCAGCTAATATGAGCTTAAGTGCTATCATTTTTGCAAACACGACTCTATTTCCTAACAAAGCTGCACTGTGGGGGTTTACCCATGAGCCGTTTATTCTGGTGAGTCACATCCTAATGATGCCTAAAAGCCTGCTATGCATGTCATCCTCATTGGCAGACTCTGGAGCTAGTGAAAGGACAGAGTAACATCTGCAACTTGAACTGCAGATGAGTTGCAATAAAGGGCTTTCAGCTTCTGTCAATGTGGTGAGTGCAGCTTAGAGGGGCATTAAACCACGTATAACTTAATTTGAAACCTATCGCTGACTAAGGACTTGTTGACAGTTCTCTGGTACCCCTTAAATTTAAAAAATGAGTGCTCCGTAATAGTGTACAAGGGCTTTGAAAGGCAGACATCTCAACAGCTTGCGAGGTGTGCTTTATCAAGCACTTGGTGATATTTATGATTATTTTGTATTATTAATCGGACAATTAATTGCAATATGAATATGCTTGCCTTTGAGCATCTTTGTCTTTTATGTAACTGACACTAGTCCAAACTTTTCTAAAGGTTTGTTTTAGCTCATCTTTGTCCCCTCATTTCTTTTCTCCTCTGTTCTGCGTGTGTCAGGTTCTTGGGTCTTTTGCCCAGTGGTTTGTGTTTTTGGATCATTGAAGTTCTGTTATTGGTAAATTTGTTTCATAGTTTGCTTCATCTTTGTATTTCTCTGTTTAGTTTGTTCTTAGTTCTGGCAATTTGGAGTTTGTTAAGTTCTTAGTTAAGAGTTCATAATTATGATTTTCTATGTTCTTGTAATTATATGTTCTGTTATGCTGGAGTTTTTAGGTTCTTGCACTCTAGTTCTTGAGTTTCAGTTTTTCCTACCTTCCCTATGTTTCCTGTGTATTGTCAAGTCTCTGTCTCTGGTGTTAGTTACTTCCTGTTTTATTTTGCCAGTCTTTTGTCTCATGTGCACTGTGTTTAGTTTTGCTTCTCCTTGTCTCGTTACATGCAGTTCACCTGTTCTCCTCCGCTCTCTCCACGCTCCCTAAATACCTTGTGTGTGTTTTCAAGCCCTCAGTTTTCCTCAGTTCTTTGTTGCATCCTCTGCTCATGTTGTGTGGTCCCTTGCTCTGTGGTTTCCTTTTTGTTTCTGTGTTTTACATTTCTGCTCCAGTACACCCCTTGTTTTGTATTTTTAATTTTTTGTAAGAGACTTCAGCATTAAAACTGCATTCTGAGGTTGAGTCCTGTCTCCTGCAGCCTGCATTTGGGGCCTACTCTGCCTGCCATACAGCTGTTCTCTGACAGCATGTTACCTTCTAGTAAAAGGCAAAAACACCCCCCAGATCACAGTAAAACAAGACTAGTCTACGTAAGTCTGTGAGTTCTTATCCAATTCAGGGGCACAGTTGGGCTAGAGCCTATCCTAGCCGTCACAGGGTGAGAGACAGACAACCATTCACGCTTACTACCAATGTAGAATCACCAATTAACCTAACATGAATGTCTTTGGACTGTGGGAGGAAGCTAGAGTACCCAGGGAGAACCTGCACAGACAAGGAGAAAATGAAAATTCCACAAGAACGGCCCTAGCCTGTGGATTCGAACTCAGGACTTTCCCGATGGTTCGATGCTCTTAACCACATCACCGTGCTCCTGTAGTAGTGATTTATTTATTTAAATTTTTTGGCCACAGTAGCTTTATTGACAATGTAGAGGGACAAGAAACAGGGGAAAGATATAGGGGAAGACAAATCAGCGGGAGTCAAACCTGCGCCGCCCGCACAGCAATGCAGTATATGCATGCAGTTGTCTGTGAGCCACCCGGGTGCCCGTAGAGATTTATTTATTAATTTAGAAAAATGAGCCAATATGAATAAGTCTTCCTTTGAATGTTTTATACTCAGGTATTAAACAATGTGAACATGCTGTGCCTCAGAACTGATCACAGTTACCCTCGACACTTTGATTACATTCTCGGATGTCAGACTCAAAAAATTCGCCCATTAAATAGAATTGTAATTATGTAAAAATACTGTAATTCAAAGCGTTACCCTTATTTACACATCAGAGCACGTCGAGCAACACCTAGCACAATCAATTTTTTACATTAATGAAAATTTTGGACGTCCCCAGAAGGTATATTTCAGGTTTTATCTCAAACTACCTCACAGATGCATGTATGTCACAACTTCAGCTTTAAATTCAGTTGAGCAGCTGCTGGCACTGTCTATCCCCACCACACACACACACACACACACAGTATGAGGCAGAAAGCAGCCATTCACTCTGTAGCTTCAAATTGTCTTTCTGAGGGGTAATTTTACATTTAAGTGAAGCTAAAATGACCGCACAGCTATTGTCTTGAAGGTCTGTGTGCGGTGATTTTGTCACACAAAGCCAGTATTACGATTCTAACAGCGCAGACCAGCATCTTGGGCCTCCTTTGTGTGACTGGTCTGGCAAAAGAAAAATATGTAAATGTGACCAACTTTACTGAGAACTTGGCTGTTAAAATACAGCATATGTGAGTACAGAGAATACAAAAGACACAGACTGATGTAAATGGAACTTGCACTGAGCCCAAAATTAGCACTGTTTTTATTGGTTTCAAATCTGTCTTAAAATTGATACAGTTTCTGACTGTTCGTCAGCTCTGGCTTTACCATAACACAGCTTCCTTTCAAAGTAATACAGTTTTACCGCAGTCACATAGTGTACTTCGTAATGCTATAATTTCACAAGTGTCCTTCACTGAAAAAGGGTAATTATTGGTGCTCTAACATCTAACACTGCTGTCATGCAGATGAAAGGCCGAGAAGTGGTGTCGTATAAGATGAAAGGCTTCTGTGAAGGACAACAGTGTTACAGACCTGTGTATAGCTGCTGTGATCAGTGGAAACTGGATGAATAATCAATGAAGATGCTGTGGGGGGGTCATTGGATAGATAAACACACAGGTAAAAACATAACATATAGCATCTTATGAATGATGGCTGTCTGTAGATTCATTTCTTACTGTGGTGGTTTTGGTAACAGCATACAGCAATAATTTGCACAAGCTTTATACTGTCCTACTGTTGCAGACATCTTTTTGTGTGTCTTAGCCACTTTGATCCATTGTTGTGGCTGCATTTTGGGCACCTTGCTTTGTCAGTGTAAACCACAGCCCGTGGTCTGGAGACAGAAGGGTGGTGTAGGCCTGTAGGTTTCAGATGACCACTCTTTTGTCTGTCTAACGCACAGCACAAAGCTTCCAAATGCAGAGCAGCGGTAATGCAATTAACCTTGCTGCTGCCTCATACTTAGCACAGAGACATGGGATGTCTTATTAAATCCAAGAGGCGACTGTTGTTGGGATTTGGTGCTATATAAATAAAATTGAATTGAATTGAATTGATTATCTAAGGTAATGTAAGGATTTGCTTCTTTTCTCTGTTTTATAATATCGTAATCCCAACAAATGAACTCAAGCCAAATGGCCCAAAAAGTCAGTACCGCTGCAGAGAAGCTAATGACCTGCTGCTTCATGTGCATCGGTGGTTAATCAGCCTTCCATACAAATGGCCGTTCACATTTCGTTAGCATAATGTGGTTGATACATTTTCGTGGTACACCAGACACATGATGCTAATCAGACTGCGTGTTGTGTGGTAGTTGACTGAAGGTTGCTATTTTCTAAAAAGGCTCAATTATTTTCACACTCAGTTGAAGTGGTGGTGTTACATTTTGCTGATATTCTCACATCTGACTGCATCTTCACATTGTGACTCTTGCCTTTCTGGTCATATCATCCACCCCTCAGTGTCATTTACTCAAATAATGAAGCACAGGTTGAAATCCCACCTAAAAAAGACATGATACTGAGTACAATAGCAGGCATAAATTCAGTTTAGCGTTTTTCTGACCAAGTGTTATTTGGATTTTAGTGTAACTTAAATTACGTCAGTAACTTCAGTTATTTTTTTCAAAAAGAGATTAATACACTCATTGGACACTTTATTAGGTACAACTTGCTAGTACAAGGTCTAGTACAAGACTGAAGAAGGTACTGGAAGCATTCCTCAGAGATTTTGGTCCAAATTGACATGACAGTATCTCATAGTTGCTCCAGATTTGTCACCTGCGCATTCACGTTGCTGATCTCTTGTTTAACCACATCTCAAAGGTGCTCTATTGGACTGAGATTTTGTGACTGTGGAAGCCATTTGAATACAATGAACTCATTGTCATGTTCAAGAAATCAGTTTAAGATGATTTGAGCTTTATGAGATGGTGCATTATCCTTCTGAAAGTAGCCATCGGAATCTGCAGTCATGAAAGGATGGACATGGTCGGCGACAATACTCGGTTTGCACAAAGGAGTCCAAAGTTTGCTAAGGAAATAGCCAACATCCAAATGTCAAATCAGACTCATAAGACCAGACAACATTTTTCTAATTTTATATTGTCCAATTTTGGAGAGCCCATGCAAGACGTAGCCTCAGTTTCCTGTTCTTACCTGACAGGAGTGACACCCGGTGTGGTCTTTTGCTGCTGTAGCCCACATGCTTCAGATGCTCATCTGCATACCTCGGTTGCAACGAGTAGTTATTTGAGTTACTTCCGTCCTGACTTCCTATCAGCTAAAGCAATCTGCCCTTTCTCCTCTGACCTCTGACAACAAGAGTGCATTTTCACCCAGAGCACTGCTGCTCACTATTTTCTCTTCTTGAGTCTATTTTCTATAAACACTAAGGATGGATTTGAAAATCCCAGTAGATCAGCAGTTTCTGAAATACTCAGATGTCACTTTCAAATTCACTTTTTAGAGTCCTTCTACAAATCTGCTAACATCACCTTTCCTCTGCATTCTGAAGCTCAGTTTAAAAATATCTACATGCCTAAATGCATTGAGTTACTCCCATGTAATGGCTGGTTAGATCGAGTTAGCTATCTGTGTGTTTGTTAATGAGCACTCTAACAGATCTACCTAATAAAGGGCTGGTGAGTGTATAATATTTGGTGGTAGTGCTCTGTGATGGGACGTCCTCGTCCTTCTACCACCATACATGAAAACCAAGAGACTGGGAAAGTAGCAGAACCCTTCTGCACGCCACAGAGTACTTATAAATAACAACTGATATAAGATTGATCAAGTCAGACACAGGATGAATAGGAGGAGCTGGCGTGGAAGTGGGTTGCAAATTCACAGCTTCTAACAGTTTCTAGATGCAGAGCAGTGATAGGGATGCTAAAACAGCTTAAGTAGCACGCACAACATGAGATTTGCCAATTAGATGGTTATATAATAGCTCTGTACTTTCATTAAGTAAATGTGTTCTTCAAGTAAAGGCTTTTGATTTATATAGCTGTTACATGCTGACAAACTATCACTCTATGAAATAGTATGATATAAATTATTTAAATCTGTGGTCTCTTTATCTCTCGGTCCAAGTTAGGTCCTTCAGTCCTGTCAGTCAGCTTTGTTTGCTGATGTTGCAAAACTTTGAGTAGCTTTTGAAGATGGAAAAACTGATCACTCTGAATAGCCTAATGCATTTTTCAGTGCAAGCTAAAAGGCTTATAAAGTGTTCAAACCCCCCTCCCCGGCTTCTTCTCCACTCCTTCTTCTCTTCGTAGAGTAATGCTCCTTGTACAGCAGCTGTAGCTTGGACCGGCAAGCCTACAGCAAGATGAGCTCGGAGGATCGCGGCTCAGCCATGTCACAGAAAATCTCCTCCCTCTCACGCAGCAACAGCAGCTCTTCATCCAAGCATGGAAGCCGACAGGTAACCCCCCCCCCCATTGTACTTACAGGTGTTTTCCCTGGTGTCATGTATGTGGAAGGGAGAAAGGTTGGAATTTTTGTTTTTTCCCATAATAAAGATTTAATTGAAAAAGTTGTAACTGCCAGTCCTCAGGGATTTTTCCCTGTCTCTAAAGAATTATATTAATAATAACAGATCTAGCCACCTTTTGCATTATAGATCTCAAGCAGCAAAAACTAAAAGCTGCCAACTTGGGAGACATTTTCCATTATGATTTTCCTACCCCTTTCTAACTGTAAGACTAGGGTATTTTATATATATATATATATATGTGTGTGTGTGTGTGTGTGTGTGTGTGTGTGTGTGTGTGTATATATATATATATATATATATATATATAGTTTATACACTATATATATATATATATATATATATATATATATAGTGTATGTGTGTGTGTGTGTAAGATATTGGATTGTCCTTAATTACTAAACTGCGATTTTGCAACATTATCCTCCAAAGTAACTCCCTGACACACCACAAGATGTTGGCACCATGAGCAAGCTGTTTTGCATTTGCCTTGAGCGTTTATCTGCAGGATGTCGACTCATTAATATTTCATTACCAGAAACAGCCTTTTGCTTTTGGAAATGAAAGTAATAAAATCTTTCTCTAGTACTGTCCACAGGAAAAACAGACACTTAATGCTCATCACTTTGGAGAAATAAAAAGTAGTGGGGAAAAAAAAAACATTCGCAAAAACAAAAAAACTTTAAATAAGCACATATTCTGATTGTTGTGACACTGCTATTTGGATTTTGTAACATTCAGAGAGAGCTGGCTAACAGTGTTTTTTTCAAACCAAACCCTCAATATTTAATTTTTTAAGTGTTTTCTAAATGATAACACATATCAAGATGTGGCAGAATGTCTGAATACAGTAGTTTGAACACAGTCGCAGTTTATAATTATGTTGTGTTAATTATGTCTTCGCGGCACTCCTGTCAGAGCTTTGTTTCTGAAAGTGTCTCTTGACCTTGAGGATCAGTGTCCTGGCAGTGCGTGATAGTGACTCACTGTGTGACTCTGTTGTCCTGGAGCTATGACGAATCCTGAGGGAGAGTCGAAGTGTAACCCACCGGCCACGACTTTGTCCGTTCCCCTTCAGATATGAGGGTTTATTTTAGATTGCCTCACCACCAGCATTCAGCCTGTGTGACTGATACAGTGTGTTGAGCCAAAAGTGTTTAATACAGGAACAGTCAGGGACACACTGACACAACAAGCTGAGAGTAACCTCAAACTGCTGCCAGGAACTCAAAGTCCCTCCCAACAAGATTTATGTTTAAGCTTTTGTCCTACTTGGATAGCTTTATTTTTGAAGTGTAATACGGCATTATTAGCATCATGAGTTCATATAAAATAGAGCTGTATGTTTGGATTATTTTCAGTATCATTTAATTTGTCAGTTATTTCTGAATCTTTTGTTACATGTGGTCAGTAAATAGTGTAATAATCTCCAAAAATCCCAAGATTATGTTTTCTATTTTCTTATTATGTCCATTTAGCAGTACAAAATTAATAAAATGCATTCACTATTTTACACCTGCACCTTTCTAATGACTGTATGGAAAACAGTGCTTTTGGGTCTTCATCACCAACTAAGGTCACTGCGTCATAACTACCTCACAGCCCACTACTGTTTCTGGGGTTTTTTCTTGCTGGCTACCTGCCCATTACACTATTATTTATAGGCTTACAGCTAAGTAGTAATATGAGTAAACCAGTATTAATGTATGACACTGATTCATTTAAATGATACACCCATTTCTGTTGATTAACCATCTAATTGTTTCAGCACTAAAATAAACTACAGAAATAATTCTTAAATGATGAACTATTCTGTGTCCGCAATGATATTACAAAACCCTCTGTTATACTATTCATCCTCAGTTCCTGGAATTCTCACTGCTGAAGCACATAACATATCTATCTGGATTAGTTTGTGATGAAATATCATCTTAATCTCTGTATTGCAGGGGATTTGGACTTGATCGTTCTAATCTCATTCAGGAAATTATTATTGTCAAGAGTGAGATTAGACCGGTAAGCTAATTTTATAAATGGGACCATGAGGTGAAAGTAGTCTGTAAAAGTCCACCTTAGGGCTGCGTCTATGAAACTCACGTTTTCCACTTCCCGAGCCTCCCGCTGACTGATTGACACTGATGGAAGCGAGGCATCAAATATAAACCACGTCAGCAGCCACAGATTATAATATGCTTTTGACTGTGATTGGGACACTTGCTGAGCGGTTGATTCGCTCAGTTCCATTTATAAATCCTCCTCTGAAACTTTGATTTGCATTTGCGTGCAGATGTCTTTTGTCTCAGAGTTCTCATTAACCATATATTCCCACAGGACAGCTGGGAAATAGTGGAAGGCCTGCGAGGAAGCTTCACCAATGTCCAAGAGCCTCAGAAACAGGAGGGGTATATGATGAAGAGAAGAAAGTGGCCATTGAAGGGCTGGCATAAGGTATCATTGAACACCCGCAAGGTCCTTATGTGACCCATGTGACTCATCTCTCAGAGTAGTAAATTTAAAGTGATATTTTAAGCCTCGACAGCTTATCGTCATTTCATTTTCCTCTTTTCACACTGTACTTTTCAGGTTTCCCCTACAAATCTGCTGACATGACTCATTTGTGTATTAAACTAATTGAATGTGCTTATGTAGTAGATAATTTGACCTGCAGAGGAGTCGCATGTGACTTGAGTCAGTGATTGTTTACACTCTGTCTGAAAGCTTTTCCTGGGATAATGCCTAGATATCTTGGTGGTCCTCTCAGATGCATTAGCTGATGGCCTGTTGGTTACTAGGATTGTATACATTTAGTATTGACTTGCAGTCAAAGCTTTTTAGGTCTGTGCTTTCAACAGTCTGATTCTGTTGATGTACAGTAAAAGCACCAAGAATTGCATTTACAACTAGAGTGGATGAGACAGATTGCAAGTGAGTGAGAGGAAGTGTAATAAAGGCTGACAGATGCAAGACAATAGCCTGGGAAGGCATGCATCCCACTGCAACGGCCTTAAGAACGTACATTTTAAGAGACTGACTGTCATGAGCTCAGAGGCATTACAGTGACTTCAGACTTGATGTCAGGGAAGCTGCATATCATTCAAGCTGTATTTCATTGGCTGATTGTCCTTCTTTTTCCCTCCAGAGATACTTTTTCCTCGACAAGGGTATCCTTAAGTATGGCAAATGCAGTGCTGATGTGAGTACAAAAGGCTGCTGGCTGTATACTGTGTGGGCTCATCAGTTGCAGAAGATTACAAAGGACACTTAATGTCTTTTTTAATGTTCTTGTTAGGCTGCTGACCATTTGTGCCCCGAGATACAAAAGGCCCTAATTCCCTCTCAATCTCCTCATTCTTGATAGTAATCACACTGTGTATTTTTCACAGATAATTATGTATGAGATATGTCACAACCTAAAAGGGATTATTATTTCATGTTTCAGTTGTACTGCTGAGTTTGATCTGCTGTATTGATATCTTTATGTGTTGTCTTCATGTAACAGATTGAGAAAGGGAAACTGCATGGTTGCATTGATGTGGGTCTCTCTGTCATGGCCATTAAGAAGAAGGCCAAGTGCATTGATCTTGATGCCGAGGAAAACATCTATCACTTGAAGGTAAACCACAAGGCTAATAAATGTAAGATAATCCACATAGGCTTAAATTAGGGAGTAGCTATAAGGATTAAATATGTGTTGTTGTTTTTTCAGTTTTGTGCTTTTAGATCCCTGGAAATGCCATAATTTAGATGACTTCAGAATGACCTCGTGATATATGTGTGCTAGAAGGAATTATTGCTTACACTGTACCTGTGTGTGTGTGTTTTTCCACTAACACACCTCTTCTATCTTACCTGCCCAGTGCTGATTTTCTGATTGCGGTATCTGCTCTACAGATTAAGTCTCAGGAGCTGTTTGATGAATGGGTATCCAAACTGCGCCACCATCGTCTCTATCGGCAAAATGAGATTGCCATGTACCCTAATGAGAAGTCCTTATACTATCCCCACTACCCCTCCCCCAACTCTCCTGGCATCGTCGAGGGCCCCCCGATTAGAAAGGTTACCTGTGCACTATACATTATGCTCTTAATAAAATCTGTTTGGTCTGTTTAAAACAAGAAAAACTGGATGATTTCTCCTGTGTTTTTCATTATGAGCATCATTATTTCTATATATATGAAATCCCTCTGCTGAATACATTAACAAAACAACCAAAATGTTTGTGAACTGACGTTTGAGTCTTTTTGTTACTGCAGTGCATGTCTATACGAAGGCAGTCTACAGTGCATCATGCTGGAGCTTTCCCTTTAAACACCAACAGCCAGGCCAAGGTTGCTGCCTGGCTCCAGTCATCTGATGACATGGACCAGTGCTCCAAAGGTGAGAGACCAGAGCCGCCCCTCATGATTTGCTGTGTTTTTCAGTACTTATTAGTGCATTTCTGACTTTTTCTAAGCGAAATATATATATAAATAAAAATGGGGTGAGCACATAGCTCTAAGACACATTGTGTAATTTAGGATTTTATCTCTATCTGGGATAATTTGCACTTTTATTAAAGCCACAAGATGCAGACCTGAGCTAGTGTATAAAAAAGATCTTCAATTTTCCAGCTGGATGGTAATCCCCAATATGATTATGGTTTTGTTGAAAAAAATAATCAACTCAGATGAAGCCATTTACAACTTCAAGAGTGTGCTGTGGGCTCTTTTTTTGGATTACTTAATCCCTGAAAATGCACTCTTCCTTGTGGTAAAGTGTATTCTGCTGCTGCTGCTTTGGCTGTTGTGTTTGATGTGCATCAGATTTTATGTGGGCGGTACATGTTAAACTAACATCCGCACAAATCCCACAAACCAAGGCTTCCCATCAGAACACTACATTGTGCTACAATGATTGATGTTATTCAGTGAAGATGCTGCAGCTAAATGAAAGAGTTCATGAAGAGTTTCCTGGTTACAGTGATTCCCCAATGTCAATGGGAGAACCAGGAGCTCTAGTATTAGAGTCCAGCCTTTTCATTTATACTCATTTTCTATTGCTTATCAGGGTCCAGGTCACAGAGGAAGCGGTCTAAACATTTATAATATATACTACATTATATTGCCAAAAGTGTTCGCTCATCTGCTTTCACGCGCATATGAATTTGAATGACATTGCAGTGTGGACCTCAGCATCCGTGGACCCCACTCTGTGATTTTAGGTGTGTGTTAACTGTTCGTGACTGAGTTGCTGTCATTCCCAGTTGCTTCCACTTTGTTATGATACCACTAACAGTTGACTGTGGAATATTTAGTAGCAAGGAAATTTCGTGACTGGACTTGTTGCACAGCTGGCATCCTATCAGAGCGACCCATTCTTTCATAATTTTTTGTAGAAGCAGTCTGCATGCCCAGGTGCTTGATTTTATACACCTGTGGAAGTGATTGGAACACCTGAATGCAATGGTTTGGATGGCTGAGTGAATATTTTGAACAATGTAGTGTATTTTATAGTATTATTTGTGAAATGCTTCTGATCCTTCCCATAACTGTGTCTGCCTGCCATCTCATTTGCAAGTAAGATAAGACTGGCAGAGTGGTGATCATAAAGAAACAAAGCTGGTGATTACTGATGCAGTGTTTGTCTCAGTTTTCATTCATTAAGATTCTGATGATGGGCTGTCAGCACTTTCTAGTCCGGAAAATTTAGAAAATAGACACAACAACGACCATGATTATCACATGGTTTCAGCTGGACTGCCACTCATTTAGTTGTCTATCATTCCATTATTTTTATGTTCAGAGACCTACAGCATTTAAACATCTGTTTATGACACTTCCTCATATGAAACCCTGGCAAAGCCAGTACAACGAAGCCCACATGACATAATTTTAATGGCATCATTTTTAGTGGCAATGACACTTTCCTCAACTTCCTGTACTGTATATATAGTTGTGGCCAAATGTTTTTGGACACTGACAGTTTTTGTGATTTTACCTCTGTATACCATCACAGTGGATTTAAGGCACTTTCAGGGGCTTAAATATAATAACATAAAATTAACATAACATTGCAGTTTGCTTTGGGTCGTTATCCATTTGCACTGTGAAGTGCTGTCTGATCAGTTTTGCAGCATTGGGCCAAATTTGAGCAGAGAGTATAGCCCTGTACACTTATAACACAGATAACACAGTTAACACAGATAGTGTGGCATACTTCAGGTTATCCACCCTGCTGCTGTCGGTGCTTGAAAATGATACAAAAGCATCCTATCTTTGCAGCAGAATCAAAGCTTTGCATTGCCAAACGGAGGACTTTATTTGCATAAAGAACATACAATGTAGTGCAAATGGTTCACTAAGCACATATGGTACCCTCTAACTTTGTCCAACTCGAATAACTGACCTTGACCATGATTGATTAGAATATGTCAGCCATTAATTGGGCCTAAGTTGTTGGGTCGACTATACAGGCCCGACTAACAGGTGCCAGTTTTAGTGCCCTGCCCTTTTTTCTAGCTTTATCCGTCTAGCTGTCTTGCTTTCTTTTTCACTTTGTACCTTCTTTTGTAACAATCAGTCTTTTTCCTCACCTGGACAGACTTATCAGTATGTGAGGCCTACCTTCTAGAACTTAACCACCTGCTTCAAAGTATGGAAGTAATTCACCGGACCTATTCTGCTCCATCCATCCAAGCACTGCAGGTCAGCACTGCAGTATTTCTGATATTTTTATATCCAGAATGAGTTTGGTGATGATGCAAATAATTACAATGCAATAGTAAGTCATTTTCTTCACCAATATTTTGTGTTGCCCTAAATTAACATGCTAATAAATATAGAAGATATTTAATCTTGCATCTCTCACTGCTAGGTGTGAAACCATTTTCTATTAAAAGCCTTTGTCAACATCAACAACAAAAAAATCTCTCATGCCTGACCATCAATACCTTCCCTTCTGCTCTCTTAGACATCTACATTTGACAGTCCCAAAAAAGAAAAGAGACTTCCAAGGAAGTGGCGCACTAAAAACTACAACAAAGATGTCAAAACAACTCTGCAGGTAGACAACATGACAGTAAAGTGTGATCATACTTTGTGTTTTTTTGTTTTTGTTTGTTTTCCACTGTGAGTATCTCCAGTTTATATTCCTCCTGCTCTGCTCTAGGTACCGAGCTGCATCTCCTCCAGCTCTATCCGCCTCCATGCCTCTAACCCCAACCTCTCCACTGCTGCATTGAGTAACGATAAAGCCGACCCTGAATCCCTGGACTCCCCTTTTGATGTGGCCAAGCTGCAGGAAGATTTCTGCCGTGTTGCCGCCAACTGTAAGTGATGAATTCAGGTTTCAGATAAAATTCTGCAAGCACACATTTAAAAAAAATCCTCAATCTGCTTCCGATAAATCTGCATGAAAGATAAGGACTGGTATGGTGCTGTTCCACTTTAGCTAACAGCACGTCTCCCAGCAGTTATTAAGTTAGAAGTTTGTTTTTGTACCACAAAACTTGTTAAATTTCTTTTTTTAAGAAGGCGGCTGACAGATAGAAGACAAATATAGTTTTTCTTTTAGCCTCTTTGGAATTTTGTATGCAGATTCTGGCTGCTTGACATGGAATAATGAGATTCATTTGTGTTTTACATAATGGCTTTACAATTTTAAACTTACTCCAGGGAACTGCTGTCAGTTCTGTTGCTATTTAAACTGCCAAATTTATGCACATTTAAAATTATGGCGCTAAAGATGTGTGATGGGCTTAATCATTAATAATAGCTGTGTTTTTCAACAATGATCCTTCCAAAGCCGTGATTATGAAGTGTCTGGCAATGAATGTTGTTAAAAACTAAAGCTGTGGCTCAGTGAGCAATCGGAGATCATCAAAATTTCATGTTTTATTTAGTGTGGACTGACATTGTATGTGACCAAGTTGTTCTGAAATAAATACAGTAATTACAGTGAAAGCTCCCTTCTTTTTTCTCTTGTTGCTGCAGTGCAGACAACCATGAAGTCAGCCCTGAGCGCACTAACATCAGAGAGAGAGAGATTAAAACAATGCCTGGATCACGAGACATGCCCCCCCACCTCTCCACAAGTTGTGAATTTGAAGAACACGCTGGCTGCGGTATGTGAAATAGCACACTGTCTTGCACATGGTTTTCAAACGGATGTTTTCACCCAGTAGAAATAGGTCAGGTATTCTCCTTTTTTCTTTCTTTTTTTCTTTGCTTTTAACGTTTCTCTCAGATGCCACGTCCTCTCACACCAGTAGTCAAGCGTGACACATTTACGAGCATTTTAGAGGGATTACGAGCTGCTGGTGTGATGTCAGCCCTCCTAAATGAGACTGCATTCAACAGTCATGTTTCCTGTGACTGCTTCCTCCCACCCAGAGGCTTTTTCTCCTTTCTGTCTCTGGTTGTACATGTTCATTGTCATGTATTCAGCAATGAAATGTGTTGGCGTTGAGAGCGCACAAATCCTAATGTGGCAAAAGAAGTAATTTCTTTATCACATTCAAACTTGTGTGGTCTCTGCTGTTGCCTGCTGGATTTTAGCTTTTCTTACTGGTGTCTCTGTTCTGTTTATTCTGCTCTACTTAGCGTAGATTCAGTAACAGGTTATATCATGCCTTGCCAGTGGGTAAATAGGTAAAAATTATGTTTATAGGTTGATTCTCTCAAGATTACAAATTAGGCCAATGTCAGTTTATAATGAGGATTTCAAGTATTTCAAGGCTTGGGTGTGTGCAATAAACAGTGTTTAAACTGGTTGCTTTTCCAGGCTTTAGCCCAGAACGCAGAGCTGAGAGAACGGCTGTGCAAGATTCATGCTGAGTCCCACATCACAGAGCCCACACTAATAACTCTCACTGCCCCTGTGCAGGTGGGTGCAGGAATGCAGCGACTTGATTCCCCCACCTTCATGACGATTATTCTTATATATCTGTCTTTATTTTCATCCCCCGTGGTCTTGAATTTGCCATGGAATGAATGAGCTGTCCTTTTCCTCTCAGCCAGATTCAACAAATATCACTCTTCTCTCACCCCCTCATCTAACTCAGTCAAAATGAAAAAAAAAAAAATCAACAGAACCTTCTTTAGGGGAACGCTGCCTCTTCAGTGAAAAAGCGTTTCCTCTCAGCCTTGCAATTCCTTATGCAAACTTCTCACCATGACGCAGCTCAGAGGAAGACTTATAACTCCATAATACTGTCTTCTAAAGGAAGCTCTTTGCTCGTTTAATCAGATTTGCTGATCACACAAAGCGAGCGGATCTGCTTAATTGTCTCCCTGGAAATTTGTCGAACACGCAGAGCAAAACTAATACACCTCCCCTGAGAAGATCTCCACCTTAATTAATCAGCTTCACCAATAACAAGGGGTAGATTGGCATGCGCAAGTCCGTGTGCGGAAGGTACCTCATGTTTGCAATCGACTGCGTGTTTTTTGGTTGTTTTCTGAGATGTGTGCATCTTTCGTTTCACCAGACAGAATTTGTGATATGGCACCAGAGCAAGCATGCACCCTCGCTTCGCACTGTCATTATTCTTACTTTATTTAATAAAGCAATATATTGGTGGGCACTCTCTAGGAATACATTTGATTGATACAATGAATTCTCTTGTGAAATTTTGATTTTGAAGTGTTCATATTTTTGGCAGTTCATCATCTGGCCTGTTCGACTGGTAACAGTTTGGCTTGAGGGCTGACGTATCCATGCTGAGATTCTGTGCACACAGTTGCATAACTTAATTGTTTGTTAATATTTATAAACTTCTGCATTTCATAAATCAGTAAAGAAGTATGCGAAAGATCTGATGCCAGCCATCAATATATTGCTGATTACATTTGTGAGTGTTGTGATACTCATTCTCTACATGTTGTGATTATATTGTGTTCTGAATGACACTGAGATTGCCACCCCGGCAATGATGGCGTTGCCCTTTTCTGCGTTCCTATTATAGCTGTAGACATTGTGTCTCTTAGAAACAGGAATCTGTAGATGAAGCCCATCCCCTCGTACACCAAGTATCCAATGAGAGCAGAGCTTCAATCGCAGAGTCTCTGTCCGAGTTCTTTGACGCGCAGGAGGTTCTGTTATCTGCTAGCTCTTCTGAAAATGAGGTAAGTGTGGAGACTAACGTGTTATCACCAGCAGTTGTAATGATGTGTCTTTTTGCCGGTAGCTAACTGTAATTCAGAGCTGCATAATGGAATTATCATTGTTGTTTATGTTTGGAGTAGTTTGTCTTGTTTACAACCACAACCAGAACAAAATTGCCGACAGAGGCTCTTAATTTATTTATTGCCTGTCACCCAAGATTTCTTCACTTCTGTCTCTGTGTCTGGAAAATGTCCTAAACTTTTTAAGCACACCAGACAATTCAGTAGCATTTTATTACATAAAGGGAGAAAAAAAAAGACATTTAACTTAACACCCTTCAAGTATTAAATCCATTTTTTATTTTTTTTTTATGATGTGTGTCATAAAACAAATCTGCCCTCTGTTAGTTCAGCCTCCTCTTCCTTCAGTGCTCATCTGGTATGCTTGATGAGGTAACACCTGGAGCGGAAGCAATGTGCAAATGAAAGTTAATTACTTTCATCTAAAAATATAGTGAGCCGAGGTACAATTCTGTCACCATGTCCTAAGAGAACCTTCATCTCCACCACTTTAGATCTTCTGCAGACACGACAAGATGTTGAAAGAGACCTGTTCTTTCCCTTTTTGTGCGTGGTATTAAAACAGCTTAAATGTTTTTTTAGGTATCGGAGGATGACTCGTATATCAGTGACATTAGTGACAACATTTCCATAGACAACTTCAGTAATGAGATTGAAAGTGAAAGACCAAACTCAGGTAAATTCAGTGCAGTACTAGCTTTGGTGCACTTTTAAGCATTCATATACCTATATCATTTTTGTACACTGGCTTGTCAGTGTTACATTACTCTTATACCATCTCTTTCTAGGGTCTGTGGAAGAAGGCACTGCTCTTTATCGGCGAAGATCCTGTCTGCCCACACCCAGCCCAAGCAATAGCTCCATCAGCCTGTGGAACATCCTCAGGAACAACATAGGCAAAGACCTTTCCAAGGTGGCAATGCCTGTGCAACTTAATGAACCACTCAACACCCTACAGAGACTGTGTGAGGAGATGGAGTACAGTGAGCTGCTAGACAGGGCTGCCAACACACAGGACCCTTTTGAACGTATGGTGAGAACGCAGCTTCACTGTTTGAGTGTGTGGGCTGTGCCTTTTTTGTTCAGCTTACTTGTTTGCTTTTATGGCTCCTCGAAAAATAACTGCTTCTGTGAAACTAGCATGACAAGTAAGAGATGCCATATATAGACAAGAAAACCAACGAAAGCACAATTTGCTGTTTGGCTTTCTGCTAGACTAGTGACTCCAGTAGTGCACTGGCCTCGCGTTAGAGAGCCTGATGTGCCTTTTAGATTTTTAGCAGGACGACGGCATGCACAGACAGACTTTGAGTTGACTTTGTTGGTTGTTGAGATTCAGCATGTGGAGTCTCATGGGACAAATGCACAACATACAATAAATGCACTCAACCAGTCACTGGCAGGACCCCCTTTTGCCTTCAGAACTACCTTAATTGTTCATGGCATAGATTCATCAGATATTTGGTCCATATGGGACTTCACAGAATTGCTGCTGATTTATCAGCTGCACATCCATGATCCAAATCTCCTCTTCCATCACATCCCAAAGGTTGGATTGTGATCTTGTGACTGTTGAGGTTATTTGAGTAAATTGAGTTCATTGTCATGTTCAACAAACCAGTTTGAGATGATTTGAGCTTTTTGACATGGTGCATTATCCTGCTCAATAAGGAGTCATCCAGAAGATGGGTACACTGTGGTCATAAAGGAATGGACATGGTCAGCAGCAATACTCAGGTAGGCTGTGGCAATGCTCATTGGGTCCTAATTGGCCCAAGGTGTACCAAGAAAATATCCCCCACACCATTACATGTTGGATCCACGTTGTTTATGCCAAATTCTGACCCTACCATCCAAATCTAACAACAGAAGTCAAGACTCATTAGACCAGGCAACATCTTTCCAAACTGTTGATATAAAGCAGGATGGAGCTGTGATGTGCATGTCAGATTCTAATCCTATCATCCAATTGTTGCAGCAACATTTCTCCAATCTTCTATTATCTAATTTTGGTGAGCCTCAGTTTCCTGTTCTTAGCTGATGGGGGTGGCACCTGGTGTGGTCTGCTTGCCCATCTGCCTCAAGGGTTGATGTGTTGTCCATTCAGAGATGCTTTTCTGCATACCTTGACTCTAACAAGTGGTTGAATAAACACACAGAATGTAGTGCAAATACTTTCCTATCAGCTCAAAGCAATCTGTCCATTCTTCTCTGACCTCTGAAACCAACAAGGCATTTTCCCTTAGACCCAGAGTACTGCCTCAAACTGGAAATTTTCCCTTTTTGTCACCATTCTTTGTAAACCCTACAAAGATTGTGTGGGGAAATCCCAGCAGATCAGCAGTATCTGGAATACTCAGACCAGCCTATCTGGCATCAACAACCATGCCACATTCAAAGTCACTTAAATCACCTTTCTTCCTCATTCTCGTGCTCAGTTTGAACTTCGGTAAGTCATCTTGACCATGTCCACAAGCCTAAAATTGCTGAGTTGCTGCCATGTGATTGACCAATTAGATATTTGTATTAAGGAGCAGTTGAACAGGTGTACCTCACAAAGTGGCTGGTGAGTGTACGTGAAAAATGAAAAGAGGTTGATGGCAGTGCCAGTGCAGTACAAATACCAACACTATCAATCACATGAGGAGTAATTTGTTTGGAACAGCTTGTTGTAAAACAACACAGGAGAAAAAATAAATTAAAGGAAAGAATAGCAATTACACCAAGAAGATGTACAGGATAAAAATTTTTTTTTTAAAAAACTCCAGAAATAAAATCCATAAACAAACTCAATAAATACCAATACAAAATAACACATTGAAAAACAGCATTTAGACCTGCAAATTATTTTGTAGTGAAATTGGAAAGGGACCGAAAGCTCCAGGCTGTGGCCTCTCATTATGAGGTAGAGAAGTTTTCGGTGCTTTCTAGGCTCACCACAACTATTGGAGGACTATTCAGAGTTGCTCGGCTCATTAGAGTAAAAAGGAGCGGAAATTAGAACTGGTAAGAATCAAAATGGGATTTGACCTTCATCATTAAGCAGTAATGTGACACGTATAATATGAAAAGAAATGGATGATAGAGCTTGGTTCAGTGTTCACTCAGTCAGTCATCCTGTGATAAAAAAAAAAAATTATAATTAAAATGGTACTTGCTGCTCAGGTTTCTCCTTTTGTCCTTTTTGTAGATATACATCGCTACATTCGTTGTGTCTGGTTATGCATCCAGCTACTACAGAACTGGGGAAAGCCGTTCAATCCTGTCCTCGGAGAAACATATGAATGTGATCGGCCGGATAAAGGCTTTCGATTTATGGCAGAGCAGGTATGCATGAGTCTTGGTTTGTTATCTGACTAGGTCCATATGAATATTCACAATGAATGTACTTACTGAATTAACTTCATGGGGTACTGTTCAAAAAGACAATACAGAGATCTTTATGTGATTAACAAAACCTTTTAATTCTCTTTACATTACACAGGTCAGCCATCACCCACCAATCTCGGCTTGCCATGCAGAGTCTAAAAACTTTGTGTTTTGGCAAGGTATTGGAATATTGATTTGAATGCATTCTCAGGAATCATAGCCGGTTGTCTGGAATGACTGATAATTGTTTCAATTGTTTTTGTAGATGTGAGGTGTAAGAACAAGTTCTGGGGAAAGTCAATGGAGATTGTTCCTGTGGGTACCACTCATGTAACTCTGCCAGGGTGAGTCTCTTCTGCCTCATTTACATTGGCATTAGACAGACCCTGCTTGGGCAGACTTGTAGAGAAAATTGTGCAGCAAGGTTTTAATACAATTTGGACAGTATTTTTCCAGTTATCCCACTGATCTCACTAATTATCTCACTGATTTAGACTGATTTAAGGGATTATTCATCTTTTAAAGGTGGAAAAAAATGTTCATATTTTATGGATATGCTCTCAGTTTTACAGGAATTATTTTGCTTTACATTTATAGTAGGTATGGTATGTATGTATAGTATGAGGTATATGGCAAATGGCACTAAATAGTGAAATTAAACACTTTTAAATACTTTTGTTTTTTTTAGCAATGACATGTCTACTTCTGGGTATGATCTGATATTTTAGTGTCAGAACCACATACAGAAATAGATGAATGATTTGCATTATGACCCTAAAACATACCAGTGTCCATACATATATATATATATTTTGTTTTGTTTTGTTTTTTGTTTTTTTTTTGTTTTTATGAAAATTGTTTTGATGTCTTACCCCAGGTTTGGAGACCATTATCAGTGGAACAAGGTAACATCCTGCATCCACAACATTCTCAGTGGACAGCGCTGGATTGAGCACTATGGGGAGATCACCATCAGAAACTCCAGCAGTGATATTTGTCAGTGCAAGATCACTTTTGTTAAGGTGAGATAAACAACCAAAACCCTTTTTTAAGTGAAAATGTGATGAAGAGTAACCATATGCAAGGTTTCATCCAGCCTGAAGACCTCTTTTATCGATCCCGACAATATTTATAATGCAAAATAATTTTTTAGGAGCAAGGTCTTCTTTGCAAGTTTTACTGACTCTTTGTGGATTAACATTTAAGCATTTAAGTAACATTTAACCTGAATAATATGCAAAGTGATCAGGATGGACAAGATTAGAAATGAGTATATCAGGTTGAGCAGTTTGGAAACAAAGTTGAGAGGCAAGGCTGAGACGGTTTGGACATGTACAGAGGAGGGATAGTGGATATATTGGGCAAAGGATGTTGAAGATGCTGCTGCCAGGCAGGAGGAAAAGAGAAAGACCACCGGGAAAAGTGAAAAGTAGTGAAGGAGGACACACAGAGGGTTGGTGTGACAGAGGAGGATGCTAGGGACAGGGTGAGATGGAGGCAGATGAGCCTTTGTGGATCCCTAAAGGGAGCAGCTGAAAGAAGATTACATGAATAAACGCACCACATGGCTATGTTTCTAAATAACATCTAAAACACAAAGATGCAATTGCATTTGGAGCAAATGATTCAACCTTTGACTTTGATTGCATTTTCACAACACTAGATGCATTCATTATTCATTAATGGCATACATTTCTAATATACCCAAAGTGATCTGTAACAGTCAGAGTGAAGATTGTACTGAAGATCACAAAAAGTAAATCATTTCTGAAATAGCAAACATGATTTCTTTAATTTTCCTCCAAAAAGTTTGGCTTTGGAAGCATTGATACATATATTGCAATCACAGTTCAGTTTCTGAAAAGGTGTGCTACTGTGAGACCCACAACAGTTCAGTTTCACATTCATACCAGAGTGCCTTTCTGTAAAAGCAATCAGCCTCGAAGATGGATGTCATATTAGAATATCTCTCTGTGAACCCCAAGGGCCCATACACTGATCAGCAACAAAATTTAAAAACCAGCTGCCTAATATTGTGCAGGTCCGTGCTGTGGTCCACGGGGCATGGACACGGGACCTCTGCAGTTGTCCCGACACTGGCAGTGGATCTTTTGGGGGTCTCTATGGATCTCACATTTGCTTCATCAAATGGGGATCTGGGAAATTTGAAAATGCTTTTATTGCTTGCTTGGCTAAGATAAGATTGGATATACTTTACTTGTCTGAAAAGAACTGTCAAAAATCTAAATATAATGAAAATAAGGAGCTTAATGGCTAACATAAATGCAGGTATTGTGATATGAGGTGGTAAATATTTTCTTTGTCCTCGTGGTGGTGGAGGTGAAACAGATGTTAGAGAAAGTGCTCCACTGCCTGTCCAATAAGTGGTGCACAGGTGGCCCAGGTGATCCATATATATATTACATATATTATTATATATTATAGAGTCATATAGATGATGGAGAAATCTAAACAGTGTGCTCATTCAAACTGTTGCTCCTCCATCTACACAGATGGTGTTTTCACCTGCATGACAGCAAAACCCAAAAAACAAGTGATCGGTTGTTTGTTTTTTCTTTTTAAATATGGAAACCTTTGCCAAGAGGAGATGGTTAATTGCTTTAGTATGCGTCACTCAAAAGACCTCTCAAAGCTATGTGCAGTATAAGTCAAGACATGCCAGAACATATTATGCAGCCTCATCTCTCATTAAACACACCAGCCTGGCAACGCACACACTGGGGATCAAATTGTTTACGCAAGAGCAGCATCTGCTGACTGCAAGAGGACACTGCCAGGAGCTGTGTATCTGGGTATGTGTGCATCGTTCATACTCACCTATTATAGCATGATGTTTTCACAGGCCAAATACTGGAATTCAAGTGTAAATGAGGTGGAAGGAACTATCACAGATAATAAAGGAAAGGTTGTCCACAGACTCTTTGGAAAGTGGCATGAAGCAGTTTTCTGTGGAGACCCGCCTTCAGCTACATGCATCTGGAGAGCAAGTATGACAAGTGTCTCTCAAAAAAAAAACTTCTTTAATGTGTCTCCCTGATATAGTCTCTGACGCTGCTGATGTTACTTGTGTGCAATGTAGATGCAATGCCAGTAGACTATGAGCAGTACTATGGCTTTACAAAGTTTGCAGTTGAGCTAAATGAGTTGGAACCAGCCCTGAAACTGCTGCTGCCACCTACAGACACCAGACTACGAGTGGACCAAAGGTAAGAGACACATTTTAAAATAGCCCATTAGTGTATTTTCATGCACTTAAGCAGCCTGGTGATCGTCACCTTAATTTTTATAAATGTACATGAGAAATGCACGGGGGAAAAGGTTAAAAACTAATTTAGATTTAACATCTAATTTTCTGCCAGAGGACTGTCAGACATAGCTGAATTAAAAACCAAAGCACTGCCAGTGAATATCCAAGCACCACATCATCGCTGATCTCAGTCACGTACTCTGGACAGGATGTTTTGAAGAATGCACCTTATGATCAAAAGCGTACAAAAATAAACACATCTGTACTCGTGTTAAGAGTAGTAAGCAACTGTAGATCTTTTTCAGGCGATCACAATCAAACTAATTTTAGCTCAGCTTTTAAGTTTTTAAAGTCTGCAAACTAAACGCTGCTGCCCCGAGGTGCCGAAGGAAAAAAAGAAGCACTCAGTACTTTGCCATCAAAGTACGAAACTGCACTGCTTCCAGCTCTGCAAATCAAGGAGTTATGTATTCTCTTATTTAGCCATAGCTCCACTATCTTATAATGATGCAAGTTTTTTTCCCCCCTCGCACCCTGCAGAAAGATTTTATATAATATTAAAGTAATATTATTTAACCAGTTCTCTTAAGTGGAGGATTTTTTTAAAGAATAACGGATATTTTTGTTCATGATCTTGTTTATAAATAATACAGATTTCTGTCAAATAAAGTAGCACAGGCTTACCACCTTTACTATGCACAGACTGATTATGTCTACATTGGAAATAACCCCCCCCCTCCAAAAAAAAGGGCAAGACAGGAAAAAAAAACTAAAATTCACTTGAAATGATAAGACATGGGTGAAGTTTGAATGTGGAAGATGAATGTTTTCCACATCTGCATAATGAGTGCGTGTGGGTCTCATTGGCAGATTGCTGGAGGAGGGGAAGTTGGAGGTTGCAGAGGAACATAAGCAGAGGATTGAACAGCTGCAGAGAGACAGACGGAGAGTCCTGGAAGAGAACAATGCAGCACATCAACCTAAATTTTTCAGGTAGCTTAAATATCTGGACTTAGAACTTTCTAAAAAGTCACGTATGGGAAAGTGGTGTTGTGTTAACGCCTAATGACTTCACCCCTTCAGTTTCAACTCCATCTCATTCATCTGTCTTTGATAGTATTAATAACAGTCATGCATCTTTTCTGTCTCCACAGGAAGGCAAAGGATGATACCTGGGTGAGCAACAACACATACTGGGAGCTGAGGAAAGACCCTGGCTTTGCCCACATAGATTTTCCTACACTGTGGTGACCGTGAGGTGCAGATCATACAAACACTTGGACCTGCACAGCCTCTACTGTGACCTGTGATCCAGACTGGTTCTGGAGATGTCTGTATCTCATTCTGACCATCCACATTCAGTACTGACTGGTCTTCTGTATTGGAGTTCATCAGAGTTATTGCCTTAATAGCAAGTGCTTATGTAAGTTGTGTGAACACATTTATGCAAGCACATTATGAGAATGTCGCTCAATTTACAGTAGGCGATTTTTTTTGCCTGCATTCCACATATTATGTTGTGCTTAATCATTTAAACTAAGAAAAGAGGAAAGCTACTTGGTATAAAGGATGACAAAACATTTCTTAGTTTATCTACACTAGATAAACTATGTAAATGTACTGATCAACTGGTCGTGCTGGTTGTCGTCTTACCATGGGATTTCTCTACCTCTGAGATAAACTAGCCTTGATATGCCATTGATTGAGTGTAAACATCCAATATTTATTCTGCATCTGCCTGATGCCTTACTGGTTGTACTCACAGTTGTTTAATTTATTTTGTTGTACCTCCCAGATGTTTAAAAAAAATCTATGTTTCGTAAGGAATTCTTGCTAACAAAATCTTGTGCAAATGATCCCCGAATCCTTACTGAAGTGGTCTTTCTGTCTCTTAAAGAGTAATTACTGCTTTTTTGCTATGAATGTGTGAATGATTGTGCAACTATGAGCAGCTGTAGCAAACTCAGCCACATCTTTTTCACTTTATTCAGCGCACCATTGTCTATATGTACCCTGGGCTGTGGGACCAAAAAAAAAAATGTCCAAAACTATGCTCCATGAGCTCAAATAAAATTTCTGGTGTTCTTTTTGTTGAGTTTTTTTGTGGTTGTTTGTTCAAAAACACTGATACAACTAGAGCATTAAAATAATTTCCTCTCGTCTCAGATGATGAGTTGTCAGGTAGATAATTTGATCATAAATGTTGGTCCATCAGGGAAAACAGTAATCCACTTTAAACATGACTTTTCAGGAAAACCCTCACAAAAATGGCATTTAGGAAGCTATCAAAAGCATTTGTTATAAACACCTCCAACGTTTAGTGGAAACTGGAACAATATTGGGTTGGAAGCGTCCTGATTTTTACTGTACATATTCTTTATGAGAAATAACAACTCTTAAAGGCCAGTCTTATCCACTGCTTTACATTGGTAAGGTGTGGGACTGAGGTGCTGAATCAGCTGTTAAATTATATAATTTTTGTTCATGGCTGCAGCTTTTGTGTTCCTCCCATTAAATTTCTATCTAATTATAATTCGTTATAATTCTATAAGCAAACCTGTAGATGATACTTTACAATGAGTAGCCCACAGTGCACAGTAGATATGTGGCTTTGTAACACAGATGAAGAGTGAGCTGTTCCCTTGATCACTTTGGAAACACATTTGCGTGTTTGACTAATGGTGTGTGTTTATGATTTTTGCCCGTACTATGGTGAAATGACCGGAGTTCAAGGTTAATGTGCCGGTTATGGAGCCGCGCAACAAGTAAAGGTTACTGATTCTTAGAGCCTGCCTTTGTTTTTAATTCAATTCAATTTTATTTATATAGCGCCAAATCACAACAAACAGTCGCCTCAAGGCGCTTTGTATTGTGGGTAAAGACCACACACAAAATACAATACACAAAAAAAACATCCTACATTACAAAAAAATGAGAAGGCTATGCTGATGATTTTTTACAACTAATAAAGCAAAGAAGTTTGGGGGAGGGGGTACCTTGAAAAAAAAAGAGTTCCCTCTGAATTTATTAGAATTTTTTTCTAGCAATTCTCATTTTTAATTTAATTGAGCAAGGGCATTTTTTTTCACCTGTAATGATCCACTGTAGTATAGTTTTGTATTTCTATTTTTTCCCTTAATTTCATCCAAAGCAGAGAACATGGGCTCATCAGTCTACTTTGGCCGCTAGATGGCAACAACTACGTAGAATAGAATAGAAATCCTTTATTGTCATTATACAGGATGTACGATGAGACTGGAGCATAAAAAAGTGATTATCTCCAAAAGTGATTTCACGTATTTGAAAAAAAAAAAAAGCTGGTATTTAAACTGTGGTAAATGACTTGTTGGTCAGTATTCTGTGAAATATATCTCTCATGAATTATATAAAGTCAGTCAGAAATATCTATTCCTGTCATAAAGAAGAAGCTGCGATCAGTTTTTGGCAAAGTGACTTCTATGGATCCTGTAAATATCCAGGTAAAAAGTTAGCTATAAAGATATTTTAAGTGACCAAAAAGGACTAATAATAATTGCTAATAATGTAGAGCGCAGAGTAGACACCATAAAGCACTCGTAAAAATAGCCCATTTCCTTATTTTATACATAACCCCTTCATAAATCCTGTTGACAAAGACATAAAAATCTGCAACACCGTTTTCATCATTTCAATTTTAAACTCTGGGCCGAATAGTAGAGTCTGATAATAAGAGGGTAAGGCTATTATCATTATCATTTACCTTTGAGGCTGCATAAAGATAAAATCATTGGTACATTTGGGCGGGGCCTGTGTGAATGCGTCCATCGTTTTCTTTCGATTTTCTTCTGTTGAAAACAAAGGCGCTGAAATCCAGGCTCCGCTGGGCTGGTACAGGCTGCTGCTGCTGCGGGAGAGGAACCGACTTCTTTGAGTCACAGAGCAAGTTTGTCTTCTAAATCACCACTAAAGCAAGGACTCCGGGGAAGCGGTAAAACAAGTAGCATTTGCATTATGACGCTGGTTTAGCTGTAACTGGTGCTTTAGTAGGTGCTGCTACCGTGTAGCCCGGCTACTCTTAAATAAGAAGAGATGTATGCTGTGTGTCTTTATTTTTAACCTTTCTTTCCTTGGTATGAGTACAGTGGCAGAAGCAGGAACTGTATTGTGGTAGGGGTTTTTTTGTTTTGTTTTTAACCCTGAGGAGGAGCTCCCACGGGGGGTACTGTGATTGTCTAGTAAACAAATCCCCCTTTCTGGTCTCTGGCAAACCTCGCAGGCTTTATCCAGCCGGGAGATGTTTGCCCTAGCTACCAGAAACTTTGTGGAGGAGGTGGATGATGAAGGGTCCCTGATCCCAGTGACCAGCCTGAATGACAACATTGCTCTCCTGACGGTGGTGGTGAAACACAAGCGTTTTTGGTTCTGGCAAAAGCCCAAATATCTTCCCACTGATTTTGACCTCAATGATATACTAACAGAAGATACAGACATAAAGCCAGGTAACCCGCAAAACCAGCTTGAAGTACCTGCAGGATCATACCCTGTAATTTTACTCTCCTGAGATCACAGCAATTTGAAAAAAAAGAAGTATAATATTAATTAACTTTTTTGCAGCTGTGATTAAGACAGACTTCATCAAATACAGTGGGACATTTGGAGACAAAATTCAGGGAACCGCGGGTGCAGATCTTGCCAAAAACAATGTTAGCTTGCAGGGTGAAGACTCATCCAAACTCCAGTCATCTTTTGGAAGTTTGAAGAAACAGGAAGTGGACATGCAGAAGTTGCTGCAAGACTCCAAAGACAGGTTAGTTCACAATCTGTATCTGCTGTCCCATGTGAAATGGTTTAAAACACTGTAAATGTCACCTGATGTACAGCATGTTAAAGCTCACAAAAGCAATCTTTGTCCAACTATAAAGTTTCACACAGAGGAGGAACCCCAGTTGAATATTAATGCAATAAAAGTTGCTATAGGATTTGACCTTTTTTGTAAATTTTCTTGTGTCAGGGTTCTGGACATGTCCCATTGTTTAATCCAGCAGACAAAGGAGAAGCGCAGACGGGTATTTGGGATTGTAAAGGAGCTCATTGTGACCAGTCAGCCCTGTTCAGTCATAGAGGAGGTGCAGCAGGGAGGACAGTGTGGAGGAAATCTGAGCATCTGTTGCCCCAGTATGACTAAGGTGCAATATCAGACCTGAAACACTGATTCTTCTAAGTCTTATAATGTTTGTGATTGAATTTTATTTTTCAGAAAGAGTTCCCGCCTTCTTTTAAAACATGCAAACATAACAGGCTCCAGCCGTTATCCCAGGATTATTATTATTGTTGTTTTGATAAAATAGTTGCTGGTATTTAGGGTTCCAGTTGGTCATCAAATCTGAGAAAGCTCATAGCCAATAAGATTAATTTTGAGATCAGTTTTGAGTGGACCTGCTCAGCCTCTGCTGTGCACTAAATGTTGTTTTAGTGTGACTTGGTCATTGTAGTTAACAAAACTACTGCTTTTTATCACTGGGTATTCCACAACTCCACTAAACAGTATTTACAAAGTCCATTATTATCAACAACACAGTTATAACACAAAAAATGATCGCCACGTTTAAGCTCAATAAGTGTAGCTGCTTATTAATAGTGGCCTTGTAGGGGCATGCGTATATGTCTGCTTGGATTAAAAATAAAGCAAAATATAATATAAATAAAAATAAATAAATAAAAGAAAAAGGAAACAAAAATAATATAGCAGCAGTATGACAGATAACAAACAACAAAAGCCAGCTCCAGAAAAATTAAAACTACATTCCTTTATTAGGCCAATAAGGTAAGTTGACAAAAAAGAAACAATGTTAGGAAATTCAAAATTTATAGATCCTGCCGCCTGGCTGGCAATGCGTGGGAAGAAACTTCAGACAACCACAAGTTATGTCTTCAAATGACTTGTGTTATTCAAAAATAGATTCACTGTGTACTGTTGTAGGGATTATTACAGTGTTAATAGTTAAATAGTTGAATTTGTAGTTGGCTTTAATAAAAAAAAATACAGTACACATATTTTTTGAGGTTTTACTGAGATCTTTAAAAGTGTTATGTTTGACTGTTAAAATAATGCAGAAACCCAGAAGTAGTTTCAGTTCTCTGTGTGCCAGCATTGTGTAAAGTTTTAGAAAGCAGAAGAGTGTATTTTAAAAAAATCTGGTTCCTTTGTTTATCGTTAGTTTTGCTTGTCATGAAACTGAAATCAAAACTGCAAATTTACTGTTTATTTTCTAAATACACACAGTACTGTGCAAAAGTCACCCTTCATTTCTTTATATTTCTCTAGGAAAATGGGAAATAAGTGCAGTGATTTATTGAAATGAAGCAAACACACACAGGAAATACAGCATATAAGGCAAAAACAGAGTTTCTACAGTTCTAATGAGCTTCAGAGTCAATATTTAGTGTGATTACCTTTATTCTCCCACACATCCTGAACTCTCTGAGGCAGCTTTCTTCTCATTGCTTTCAGTAGTCTTCAGGAATAGTTCTCCAGGCTTCTTGAAGGACATTCAAAGCTCTTCTTTGGATGCTGGATGCATTTTCCATTCTCTGTCAAGATGGTCCCACACTGCTTCAATAATGTTGAGGTTGGGGCACTGGGGAGACCAATCCATGACTGATAGTGTTGCATTGCGTGGGGCGTGTTGTGATAGGATATTGAAGAGAAAACAGGAAAGCTGGGAAGACAGGCAGTAAATGCATGTTAGAGAGGATTCAAACTTCTGCATCGACCATATGGTACAAGGACTGGACTGAAAATTAGTGAAAGAGCAGCTGATATCCAAAGAAAAACTTTGAAAGACCTTCAGAAAGCCTGAAAAACTATTGCTCAAGACCACATTAAAAAAATTACGAAGACATCTGGAAGCAAAATATAAAGAAATGTGGGGTGAGTCAAGACATTTGCACAGTACTGTAATTGAGAATATTTCTATTAAATTCCATTATAGGGAAATGTCAAATCCACAGGTCCACTGTGATTTGGTATTTTTTACCATTAGCAGAAAGTGTAGTCTTCTTTCTTTAAAGCAGACTCACATTTGTGGCACTCAGTGATGAACTTTGGCGTTTGTTCGGACTCAGTGCAATGTTCCTGTTTCTTCAGGTTTTACTGAAGGAGAACGCGAGCTTGAGCAAGGAAAGCGACGTTACCCTGGAGATTCCTACCTACACTACAATTGCCTATGGCCTTATAGAACTACAAATCAAACACGATGGACAGTTTGGTGATAAGTCATTACATTTGTAGAATACTTCATGCTAATTTAACAAGAACAACCGTTAAACTCTGACTGAAGTTATATTTACTAAACGTGTGATCAGTGTCATTAAGTCTTAGTCTTCTGCTGGAAATATCCATGAAATGTCACATGCATTTTCCACAGATCTGTGCGTAATATCAGACACCGATGGAGGTTTTGAAGAAGTAGATGGCCCCATTAGACAGAAACTACTGCCGTGTGTCTCTGAATGTGCCCCTGCACAAGCATCTGAAAATAGTCTTCAGCAAGGTAAATGACTGTTTTCGCCACAGATTTATTTTCTTTGCTAAGAGAAAGAAACACAGTTATAGATGGTCTATATGTAGAGACATGTCATGCACACCAGAGGTGAAGTGCTATTTGTTCAAGTAGCGGTGTGCATCATGCCCCCCACATGTTTGAGTTATTTGTTTCTAAGCCTTTTTCACCACAGTGGAAAGTTTACGTACATAATTAAGCTATAACTGAGCAAACCTGATCAAATGCTAGACTGAATTTGAGAGCATATGATTGTTTTATCTGGATGACCATATTCATCAGTGATCACATGTTGCCCACAGCTCTCTCCTCCCTGGAGGCATCTTCTTTTTTTAAATTCATTCCTGTGGGGGTGGTTCCCCGCTCTCTGTCTCTTGCTTATTATGGATATATCTTGACAGCTCAGGTGGAGCGCAGGATTTTCCACCATATAAATGAAATCTTGATACAGTTTACCCAGTAGGATGTGCAGAAAAACACAAAGCATCCTTTACTGTCAGATCCTGATCCATACAAATAGAGAAGTTGCGGGAATGTGTGCATCGCCGGTTTTGTTTGTTTGTTTGTTTATTTACCCTGTAATTATTTCATATTATTATTATTTTTATTAGTATCGTATACTGATTCATACAATAATTTAAGCCACTTTGAATCTTACTGAGCCCCATTAATTGTTGCACTTTTGCAGATGTTTCATATTACAGATCTGAGAGAAGAAGGAACTACATGAAAGCCATTTGTGGTGTTGCAGAGCTGTCTGACTGTACTTCCCTTTCATTATGATTTCTAAATTTTGACGGAAAATCGTGAAACACTGTAAATGGGTCGGCTCACTTTAAAAAAAATATGTTGATTGCCTGCATGAGTGTTGTATTGTTGTTCCCCTGCAGCCTCTGAAAGGGAAGCTCCTACAACTACTTGTAATGAGGTCGACTATAAAATTAACTGTGCCCGTGGGCCAGATTTACTAACTCTCTGCAGCAGAGTTTCCCTTTGATAGCATAAATATTTTGGGAGAATCATGCAAGAGTGATTTACTATGGTTTGCAGTATTCAGTTTTGCACTAAATTCAATACCGTAAAAATTTGATTTGTGATAGTTGGAGTGTTCATTTACTGGGAATGAGAGGGAAATGTCATCAGAATGAGTGTTTGTTAGTGCAGTCCCAAAACTCTTCACTCAATCCTATTATTGTGCATTATTATATGATTATATGCTCGTTTTTTGAGGCTCTAATTTGCACTGCTCTTAGCAGGTAGCTATTGAAATGAACTGACTGCATCTTTGTATGTAAATTAGCACACTGTTAGTTGATCAACCAAAAACTTTCCACTTCCATTCGTGCATATTTGTAATGCATCTTGATGCTAATTCGCCCTGGGGCTTTCAGTTGCAACGCTGACACTGCGGCTCTTTGGTAAAAACCGACAGTAGCTTTTTGAAACCAAAAGAGAGTTTTGCTCTGTTGCACTCCCAACAGGGCTGCTGTCGTGTTCACACAGACAGTCTTTTACTAACCAGAACATGCATCTGTGGATTGATTTCTTTCGTTCTTTTTATAGCATGTGTACGCGCAACAGTGTTTTAATTAGCTCTTGGGTGTTGCAGTGGTTTACCTCAGTATGCTGTCTTTCCCCATAGTCTCAGTTAACATTTTTAATGTGCTCCATGTGAATGTTTTATCTTTACTAGTCAATGACAAAATGTCCTTATTTTTCTGTGTTTAGAGCTGGAGCAACTGAGTGATCATTTCCAGCTGCTTTCAGCGCTCCCTGCATCCACCAAGTCTGCTTTGCTACAGCAGATTAAAAAACTTTTGCAGGACCAGACAGCCATCAGTGCACTCGAGGATGTGGTAAGTAGGACAGAGAGGTTTGAGAGCTAGCATTATCAAATTCAGTTACTTGTGAAGTTTGGCCTGCGTCTTCCTCTGTGCCAGCTCGACCAGATGTGCCAGGATAAGAGACCTGCCCCGGGTGATTTTAAAACAACAGAGTCTCAAAAACAGAACATCCAGGTGATTCTGGATCTTTTAGAGCAGACTACTCAAGAGGAGCCAACCCAGGAATGCCGGTCCACATCAGCTCTCACAGCCCTTCACCTCTTAACCAGTGCATTGGATGGTGAGAAAAATTGTACTTGGTGCAGCCTTCAGTATGTGGAAAAAAAAAAATCCACAATTTGAGGCCAAGCTTTTACACTGTGTACACGCTGTTCTAGAAGCTTAATATAAATTCCTTTTCATCCTGGTGTCTGGGCCTTTGTCTTTCAGAAATGACGCTTGATTGTCTTGCTCTCTTGGAAATGTGCTGCAGCCCTGCAGTGTTAAAGACCTTGGAGCTACTGGTTAGTGAAACCTCTATAAAATGGCACAACAACATGTTATTTGATTGTTTGTTTTAAATTAAACATTACACAGTAAGTCAGCGGTCTCTTATGATTCTTTAACACCTGTTCCAGGTGCAGCATGCATCAGGAAAAGGAGAGCTGCCTCTGAGCAAAGAAGCTCTGGCTGCACTGACAGAGGGCATCTATGAAAAGACTGAACATCTGTTTGCCTCCTGTAAGGTGTCCCTGAAGAGAGATGGGGACACAGTGAAGACAGAAATAAACAAGCAGCCAGGAAATCTTCCTCTCCTCCTGTGTATAGTGATTCGAAGTCTTGCCTCATTAGCTCACTGTGTTTGAACTGAAACCCTCTTTACAGCCATCAGAAATAAGTACCATGGTGGAACTGCGTGAATAGGAACATGTAGATCAAATGATTTTTGATGTTTTTTAATAAAATATCTTAAGGAAATAATAATCATAATGTGTTTTTCTTTTTCTTTCTTTTTTTTTGGTGCTATATAACCAAAAACCGTGGGCAGCACGGTGGCACAGTGGTTAGCACTGCTGCCTCACAGTTAGAATACCATCTGGAAGGCCTGGGTTCCTCCCTCTCTCTGTGTGGAGTTTGCATGTTTTCCCCGTGTCTGCGTGGGTTTTCTCCGGGTACTCCGGTTTCCTCTCACAGTCCAAAGACATGCACTTACTGGGGTTAGGTTAACTGGCTACTCTAAATTGCCCATAGGTGTGAATGTGAGTGTGGACGGTTGTCTTTCTGTGTTGGCCCTGCGACAGGCTGGCAACCTGTACAGGGTGTACCCTGCTTCTCGCCCTGTGTCAGCTGGGATAGGCTCCAGCCCCACCACGACCCTGAATGGGATAAGCAGAAGTGAATGGATGGAATGGTGCTATATAACCAAGATCTCTTATTCTAACAATATTTTCTCAATGTGATTACTTGATCTGGACTTGTATGTGACTACTGAATCTGTTTAATGAATATCCCTACTGGATTTATATTTGAATCATTGAATAAATATGCAAAATTTTGTCTGAACTTTTTTTTTTTTTTTACATTGTAGGTAGTTTTCTTTCATTAAACAACCATTCTGAGCTGTTGTCTGATTGTATTAAAAAAAAATTGACCATATTATAAAATTCACATGGACAGTGTGGTGGTTTGCACTGTCCCCTCACAGCAAGAAGGTTCTGGGTTCGGATCCAGGCTCTCTCTGACTATTCCAGCTTCCACCAGTGAGGTGTTTGAGAAGCGCCGGGTTAACTGGTGATCGAATGTGAATGTGGGCATGAATGGTCGTCTTTCTTTGTGTTAGAATGGCAACTTTGCCTCTAACTGCACGACAGCTGGGACCCTGATTTGGATATGTGGGAAAAAATGGATGGATGGAGATGGAGTAATCAAAGGTTTTTTGGCTTTTCTTTCTTTTATTGGGTAGGTCAGTGAAGAAGAAACAGAAGACTTGGAGGACAAGAGCATGGGAGGACATGCAACAAAGGGCCTTGGGTCAGAGTCAAACCCAGCCCAGGGCATTTGGCCCAGAGTTAGATGGCTGCCTGCTTAGACACTGAGCAAAACCAGTACACATCCTTTGAGTCATTAGTCCACAAGTTCAAGCCAATTTAAACTGATTTTTTTTTTCAGTGGTCATGTTTTAGTATGAGGTGAGCAGTCCCTGCAGCCTGGGAATAAAGTATGTAGTTGTTACAACTTAATTTGCATTGGAGTTCTTAAGAAGAAGGGATAATCTTACTATGGTCATGTCAGGCATGCCTGCAGCAGCATCACTACACAAAATCTAGTTGAGTTCCTAGTTCTGAAATATTAGATAAATCCCATGAGAAAACATGCCTAGTCTCTGAATGCAGCAGTTTTATTTTAACGTAACATTTTATCAACAGTATATAATTGTTTCAGTGTCACAAAGATTGAACCCAAACCATTTGTTCTGAACAGTAATTATCAACATTCTTTGGTAATATTAATAGCAATAACCTTTCAGGTTATTTTTAGTTTTACTCTCTTAGATCAATTAATTCTCTGATGAGATCCAACTTTGATCTTTGATACTCATTCTGAACCACTTGGGTTATTGAATATTCTAATTTTTTTATGCCATTTGCTGTTATATGCACCCTCGAGTTTCAATGTGCCTCAGACAGATGCTAATATTGGAAAATGCTTCAGCTTACTTCAATAGCCTTAGAATGACTCCACTTTTTTTCCCTCCATCAGTCTGCAAATACAAACTGAATGCAACATGTCTGTCAGTGAGCTTGCTTAAAGAACACAGCTAAAACACAGCGGCTCTTTAGAAAACACCACTTATTTATTTGACATCTGAAAATACATCTTATGTGAAATATTGTAAAATATACTTTTATAAGTAAATATGAACTTTATTTAAAACAGTTAAATTTTAGTATGTATCACATCAAAAGGGATGGTTCACTGAGATGCAGTACCCTGTTCAAGAGTCCTGTGGAAAGTTTTTCTTTGAAAACACAAACAGCACCAAATAGAAACATTTACATGATCCAAACGTCTGACACGGGGTCAGCACAATTAATATAACATCTTTTGTGCTTGAGTCGAAGAGCCATGGGTAAACACTTCTTCCTGTACAACTTCATACAGCGACCGGCAAATCCTTTTCAATTCATTAAGCTGCATTTAAGCTGGCAGGTTAAATGTTGCCTCCAGGAGGAAAAAAGGTCTCAAATATATGACACTATCCTACATGAATGACAAGTTTGTAGTGACAGAATGAGATGAGATACTGGACGCATATGCACTGTAAACTATAACGTTGAGGTATTATTCTTTTCAATGAGCAAGCCCTCATTTTTTGCAGAATAAATACAACTGTTCTAATCTTACATACAGATGTAAAATTAAAAACTTTGCTTTCAAAAACATCTGACACAAGTGCCAGTATTCTTCCAATCCATTTGAGTAGAAAATATCATTAAAAAAAAAAAATTAGCCAATAAATAAGTACACTTCCTATACGTTGTGAATTGCATAGTGTGCTAGAAAGGAATCTGGCAATTCAGGTTAAGGTGACTCTGATGCAGCTTTGTGTGAGACCAAATTCACACAGGGTTGATGTCCAACACTTACTTTGTGTGTGCAGCACAGTGTTGAATCCCCTTTTATCCTAGGTCTGGCAGCTCCAACAGCAGCTTCTCTCCAGTGGGGGGTAAAATATCAAGTAGACCCAGCTTACTGGAACCCACTGTGGCTCTATGATTAATTGCTCTACGGCTTCCTGGAGCTTGTCAAAGGCTTTGTCCAGATTGTCATTAACAATAGTCAGGTCAAAGTAGTGGCTGTACGCCCGGCGGATCCTGGCACTCTCATCTACAGTCTTCTTTAAATCGTTCTCCTGTTAAGAAAATGGATTAAGCCCATTTATATAAAGGAAGCAACAGCCATTCGTGAGTAATAACCACTAAAAGTCCCATCATCAAATTTATTAAAGTTTCATTGTCCTAAAACTTACCGTGAGTAGTTTGGTAGTAAGGCCAGCATCTACCACAGCTTTGTGCATAGCTCTTAGTGTGTCCAACTCGGGAGCAGCAATAAATACCACAAATGGCATAAACTCAGCAGTCTTCAACACTTTCAGGGCCTGGGCATAAAATGTAATGTTACTACCAAAGCTTTAGGAAAAGCACATCTAGATATTGAGAAAGGACGTCTTCGACCGACCTGAGGGTTGACATCTAGGATACAGGTACGGTCGGTAGCCACCACTTCATGGATAGAGTCAATCTTGGTTCCATAAAGGTTGCCATCGTACTCGCCGTGCTCCAGATAGCGGCTCTCTTTGATGTCCTTCTCCATCTCTTCCCGTGTAACAAAACAGTAGTTTTGGCCATCTTTCTCCTCTTCTCTGGGATGGCGTGACGTAACTGAACATACAAGGTAAGAAAAGGCATTTCATGCAGCCAAGCAGGACTGTAGTGCGAACATTTCAGTGATCTCAGCTCTGCATCACACACACTCACATGGGACAGTGGTTCCATATCTCAGAGGATTCACAACAATGAGCCTATTCTTCAGGCTCCGCCTCCCAACTCCCTGAGCTCCAATCAGAACAAGTGTTTTCCTTTGGAACGGAGGCATCCTGGCTACCTCTTCATAGGTCTGCAGCTCGTAACGGTCAAACTCTGAAGGCAATACAGAGTCAGTACTGTGTCACCATTGAAAACATTAAAAAATAAAGTGACAAAATCTTAACACTCCAGGTAATACACACCTGCATTCTTGGTTGTGAGGTACATCATTTTTTTCTTTTTTTTCTTTGCAGTTAGAGTTCCACAGAGCATACCTGAGTCAAATACAAAAAGTATTAGTAAAACACATGGTGGTGCTTAAATCCAGAGAATACTAACCATCATGAAAACTATACAAGAGTAGCTGGTACAGTGTCAAAGAGAATAAAGAGAGTTGTACTAACCTGTACCTGAATTGTCCAAGTCTCTCCTCACAAAAGCTTTTCTCTTCTCCTCCAAGAACTGACTGGGGATGAGGCCAGTGGCTCCACCAACAACTTTCCGTGCCTGTATGGAGATTTTGAATTATGAACCAACTCCTAACTCACACTAAGCAGCACTGTGTTTCGCCATTGCTGAGTAACACCTAATTTACTCTTTGTTGTGGTCTATTTTTTTTCTGAACATTAACATATTTATTCCCTCATGTCCATTCCAACAGTTTCGACAATCTCCCTCGAGGAATTTGCTGACATTCATGAGTCCTTATATTGATACTATGATTATTATTCCTTATATTGAAGTGATGATTGTTATTCCCTCACTGACAAATTAAAAAACTGTGGCAAAAAAGTAGCCATAAATGCACAGGAGGAATCAAAGGTACTGAACAGGCCAATGACAGTAGTTGCGGGCTGCATCGACATGTGTACTTATATTTCTAGGGAGGTGCACGTCAGGTTACGACATAGGGTTTTAGAGGGGTTTGCGGTTATGACGCATCTATGGCAGCAAAAAACCCAAGGAATATGAGCCCACTCACCTGCCACCAGTTGGGGTCCTCCTTGTTGACTACATGAAGCACGTCTCCTTTGGAGAATGCCAGACCTGCCTCTTTACAGGGGATCAGGTTGTCTGTGGCTGGGTTATAATTGAAGTGTGACTTCAGATAAACCTGAAATTTACGGTTCAAACAAGATACCACAACTGAATTATACAGAATCACTATACACAATGTCTGAGGAATATGTTAAATTCTTGTTAAGGTGTGCATATGTACTTATAATATTATATATTGTTATTATAAAATTTATATATATGTGTGTGTATATATATATATATATATATATATATATATATATATATATATATATATATATATATATGTATATATGTATATATGATATATATGAAAGTAAATGTCATAAAATACATAAAGGCCACTTGTATTGACTATAATCCAATTTTTTTTCAAAAACACTGTTACTGGAATTGGCCAGCATAAAAAAAGACAAAAAAAAAAAAAGGCTGGACAAATAATATTTTGCAATTCCTGCTGTGAATACTCAAAGTCAGAAGGCTGAAGGAGATGAACCAAAAGCAACTCATAAGTGTGAACAGTCAAGAAGAAATTTACTCTTAGTAACAGCAGAATATCATTTTATCCTCCTCAGCACAAAGCACCAATTGATGTTTGATGTAATTTTACCTAAGGCTTCTCAGTGTCAGCTGCTGTGTGTGTACTGGGTGCTCCATTGAATAAAGTAGTCTATGTCCTAGTTGGTGTGTGGAGTGTTATTAATAGAACCTCCGTAGGCTCAGTTTTCAAAAACTTGGCATTCAGAGATCAGCCAGTCAGCTCTCAATCAATCCATTGTCTGAGACAGTAAAACTTCAGAACATACTATGAACTCTATACTATTAAAGTGCAGTTACATGGATGATTTTAGCTAAACATCAGATGAAGACCCCAAGAAAATTTTCATTAAAAATCAACTTATTTTGCATCCAACTTTCTAATTGAAAAAGATTTTTAATTACCCACAGGTAAGAAGCTTCACAGGCAAACAGAAAAGGAAACCTTCTTTTACCCTACCTGTGGTGGTGCCGGTGTGTCTTTGTAGCTTGGCAAAACCTTGAGTGTAATACTTCCGCTGCAGTCCCTCAGCAGCTCCTGGAGTTCATGGGGGTCGCTACCGACCTCCCGACCGTTCACCTCACGGATTATGTCCCCTGTGTGCAGCATGCCTTGCCTGTCAATTGAGCTTCCGTGCAGGATCCGGGCTATCACCATCTCTCCCTGAACCACGCGGAATGTCACCCCCTGAAAGAGAGTAAGAGTCATTAAGCAGTGTACAGCCACACTTCACAAATCACACAGGAGGCCAGTTTCATGGGTTGTTCGGCCTGGTTGCTGTAAAAGATGATGAGTAACTATGTAAGGCTGAGTCACTGCATCCTAACAGATGGTCAATAAAAGGATATGTGTAAAACCCTTTGCAGCTTAACAGGAATGTTTCCCCTGCACTGCTGTAATTGATATAAACGCCTGGCTAACTTACCAGTGGTTCCCCAGCTTTCTTCTGAATGCCAATCATCCTGACAGCATCAGCTGGCATGAGTGAACTCGTCATGATGGAATTGCTGTTAACTGCAGCATTGGGCATTTCATAGCACTTTGCAGCCACTTTGTCATGAGCTTCTATCAAAGACTAAGACAGAAGAAGACAAAAACACAAACAGTAAGATATAATTTAATGACTACTGAATACCCAGCAATAGCTGAGTAAAGCTGAGAAGTAAGACCTAAGGTACCTTAAAGTGTGGCTCCTGCAGGATTTTGACAAGTTCAGCAGCAGCTGCATCTTTTTCTGTCAGATTGTTAAGGGAGTCCAAGACCTCAGTGATCAGCTGAACATTATCATCCCGCACGGCTTGTAACTTAACTTCCTCCAGACGCTCATGTGCCTAAACACAGACATACAAGCCAAAAAAAAAAAAGTGTACACAGCAAGTCAGTGTTTGTATCAAGCTTGGGTAAATTTGGTCAGCTGAGTGGATTTTAAAAGTTTTTAAACTGTGGAGGGGTGGCCACAATTTTAGGACTTCTTGTTATATTTCGCACATGGAAACATGGTATTGCAAGTCTGTAAGAATGGATCATGCCATAATTGTTTCTCAGTCAAAGGTCTGAATCACTGTCAGTTTTACAACATTCTTACTGACAAAAACATTACCTGTTATTTTAAACCATGATTGTCCTGGCAGAGTAATTACACAACAGTGGGTATTCATGAACAAAAACCCACTTGCTGGTATGTTTTTTAATTTTTATTTAAATGAATCCAAAAATTGTTTGACAACTCAATAATGCAAAATGTACTTTGCAGTGAATTAATTTACCACCTACACCAGTGGGCCCTGTTTTTGTTAAACTACCTCTGTGATACAAACGATGATGGAAAATTAACAGCTGAATATAAAGGGACAAGGGATTCAAATCCATTTAATAGGATAAATGGGCTGTCGATGTAAAATGATGTAATATCTGTGCAAAGTCATAAACTGTTATTTTGAATTAAGGACAAGATCTTCTCTTTGTGGCAGGTTTTCTATATTAAAAAAAGCTTACTATTTATAGATATTAAAGTTAAACGTGATGACCTCAATCTGCACTGGAGATTTTTTTCAGGATGTTATGTAAGCCATTTGTTCGCCATGCTGTCAGACTCTTAGTCATGTTCCAAACTGACTAAACTGATGTTAAGAGGTTTTCTGTTTTTCTTAAGTTTCAACATGAACGTAAGTTTGTGGTGATTCAATAAAAAACAAAAAAGGTACTGCATTGCACTGGCTAGAATTCCTCCAAGTCACTTAAACTAGGACACTGAAAAAGGCCACACAGCAAGATCAGTTCACGTAATTACAAGATGCAGTTTTTTGTATTCTTGTACATACAGCATGTATTCCTATTTCTCCCCCGGCTCCACACACGAGTAAGTACTACCTGGTTGGTAAATCTTATTTTTAATTTATGTCTTCTGGCCCAAACTGACATCTACTCTACCTCTCTATTGCTAACAGAGAAGTCTAGTTAATGAGATTACAGCTACATATATCAGTGCACAACTTACCTTAGCAAGGGAACGGACGATGGGGCTCTCCATGATCCCTCTGAGGAAGATGAGGTCAATATCTTTAGCTCCTGTGCCTGATGGCAAGTCTTTCAGGTTGTCCAGCACCTGTTGCATGGCTGTAGAAGAATGGGTGACCTTAAATAATTTGGCTAAACATATGCTGACCACTCTCTTTACTTCTTTTAAGTTCAAAATGTGTTACTATGTGAATACAGAGGCAGAAATGCTAGTGACAAATCAAGCTCATGACCAGCAGTAACAAATATGATTAAAATTCAGAGCCAGTGGAAAACTATTTCAGTACGCTAAGAATGCACAAGGCAAGAACGACAAGTGAGGAGAGAATCAATGGGCCAATTCACAAAGAACATTGCTCATTACCATTGCAACAGCAACAAGCACACACGAAGGAACTGTTTCACTAACACATCTGTCTGGTAGTAAATAATGACAAAGAGCGGGGAAAAGATGTCAAATTAACTACTTTTTGCTTCTAACATGTTTCATCAGTCAATAAAATAAATGAAATCTCTTTCTTGCCACCAAGTAATCTTTGCACTAAAATCCACTTTTCATTCATTCTCTTCTGTTTATACAAAGATTACACAGATATATTTTCAGACTGAAAATGGAGGCACACACATTAATCAGAATTTAAATGTCATGCAAGAACCGGAAACATTCTGAATGAGAATTGTGCATTTTCTTTTTTCTTTTTTTAAATCATTCATTTGCGTTCATAAAAAGTGACAAATGTAATTGTTCACAGACAGCCAAAGGCACTCCCACACAACTCTCTGAGCAGCGGGCACAGTACCATTCAAATGGAAATTAAATTTCAAATATGGTACACAACACTGCAGCAGTTCTTGTGCAAAAGGCTAGTCAGGACTTTGTCTCCTGCAGCTCCACCTGAGCCAGACTTTGCACTGGCCACAGTCATGTTTATTATTCCTCAGCTGAGGATGGTGAAACTCCCCAAACAGTGTCAAAAGCCACCCAATTGCAGTTTACAGAAACCAGAGCAACTGGAGAGCTGCAGGATGTAGGAAAACCCATGCAAGTCAGTATAGTATTATCGTACTATAGAAACCTTTTCAATTATTAGAATCAAGGTGGCACTCACTAACATGTTTGTGATAAACAGATGCAGAATGGAGAGCGAGAAAAAGAGAAAGCATTTGTTGGTCTTTGTGTGTTATGCGTGTTTAGCACAAAGGGCACTCATGAATTAAGGGGATGACAAAGAGGGTGATTGAATGACAAAGGATGAGTCTTCCATCTTTCTGGCTAAAGGCTGTGCCAACCACACACAGAGAGAGCCCTGGGGATTTTCTATGCAAACACACTCTCCAAACAGAGTGAGGAAAAACACCTCTACAACTCCCTCAATACGCAGTTGGACAAACATAAGACTCGGGCAGCTCTGTTTAACTACAGATTGTGAACTGTATAATAATCACATATGAAATCTTGTATTCACAACTAAGTCATTTCAACAAAAGCAATAAAACAATCTTTCAGACCTAAAACAAACAAAAAAAACATGGCAATAACTCACCTACTAACTGATTTCAGATCATCAGTGCAGCACACCAACACCGAGCCCCTAAAAAAACACTCATCTGGTACCTCTGGACTAATGAGAATGGGGAAAAAGTTGAAATTGAGCAAGACAGTTTAAAGAACTTCATAGGTATCAATAAAAGCAAATCAAGATGATAAACAGGTTACTCTATCCCTAAGGCTGCCTCATTGTCCACTCTTCTCCTGTCCATTCAGCGCTCATGTAGCAAGTCACTGTGATTGGTCAAGTTAATCACATGACCTCTGTCTATTTAAACAGTTTTTTTTTGTTTGTTTGTTTTTTTGTTTGTTTTGTTTTTTAGCTTTTAAGGAGCGTTATTTTTATACATTTAAATAAAAGGTAAACTGTCTAGCAACACATATAGTCATTTGAATGGGATACGTGTTTGTGGTACATTTCGCATGAATTAACACAATGGTGTTCCTGTTGTCAAGATCATTTTCTAGTTGCTTCCCGAAGTTTTCGTTTGTATTATACACAATATATTTATTCCACGTGGGGAATCGGGCACGGTTCACAGCGGCTGGTGTCTCGCGTGTCCGTGTCCTCAGCATTTAAACAAGGAACATGTTTCAAAAATAACGCGGAGGGGGGAATGCTACCTATACACTGCACAGCTGAGTGCTCACCCTTTTTACTTCTGCGGCACGTTTTTGAGAAAGCTTTAATTGTCGCCAAACCCCACGCAGGACCACAAATTGAGCGACGTACTGCTGCAGAGGTTAAAATATCTGTCAAGTTACACGCGCACTGGGCACGTGTAACCGCTCCAACGTGAGGTAGCTTAGCTAAAACGTTAAGCAGAATCCGTGAACACTAACTAACTTTGGCGTTAACATACAACGGCCAGATACTATTTGAAATAAATTAAACTGCCTGTCTCTACTCTAGGGTCATATTCATCATTAACGCCAGAGCCCGTCCCGTGTCCGTTTGGAGCTCATATGCGGGTAAATTAGCTGCGCTAACTAGCAACTACGAGTGGCATGCGCAGTAAATTATATTTATGTCCGACAAATAATACCGTTATTACATAATAACAGACATGCCAGCAACGTTAAAACCAACTGGCTTCGGTAGTTAAAGCTCCGTTAATACTAGTGCTAGCAGCAGCGAAGTAGAATTAGCTAAAGGCAGCTAGTTAGCTAACAGTAATTTGTGGCTCACAGTAGCTACTTAACATTAGCCAGCGGCACAGTGAAATCCGAGAAAAGGTCCCGTACCGTTACATAGTCGGACTCAAAATGAATGAATTCAATATACCTTACCCAGTTTAATCACTATCCGGTCACGCTTTCATGCTTTCCTTTATATCGGAGTTTTATAATTCGGCGACCCCCTTGCACGAATAAAGTTGTTAGTGCGCCTCCGGAGTGCTTGCCTGCCTGCGCCCCTGCTCTCAGTTCCCCGTTCACTCACTCGGTGCAGGACTAATGTCATCCAATGCCGTTCCAGTTATATCTAGACCACTGAAAACCCGCACAGCCTGCTCGTATCGCTTACTCTTTCGCTAAAATAAATAACGATAAAAATAAAAAGTAGAGAAAATGTGTACTGGAGTAAGATGCACCATAGATGTTGCTCTCATCAGATTTTTATGACCCCTAAATGTAAAATAGCAACTGTTTTGTTTTGATTTTGACTGCATGTATTTTAAATACAGCACTTTATGTCGATTTAAGTATGAGATCACTGTAAATTAAATATACAGTCAAATATGCAGTATCCTTTTGGCCATGTATAGTGCCTTTTCATAGTTCTTATGACTAGGGATGAATATTGATTCATTCGTCCATTACTGACTCGGTTTATAGGTCTCATTCTTCATGTATTCCTGTATTGATTCCTGATCTATTTTCTGTGTGTGTGTGGCGGGGTGGGGTGGAGTGGAGTGAAGTGAAGTGGAGTGGGGAGCATATATAGGTTTCAGTGTCAAGTATTTTGTCACCAGTGTATCCAAAACAGTGTTTAAATAGTGGAGAAAAATGACTCATTTTTGAATCAGGTGTCACTTCCATCACGTTGACATTACTGTTATGCAATGCAAAAGTCTTGAAGAAAAAAATGGATTTGATTTTCAGTTCTCATCCCTAGCTCTAAAGTTAAAAATGAGCCAAACAGTCTTTAAAAAGAACTTTACTGAATTTCTGTACTCATATACAGATTTGTTTCTCTTATGACTCCAAAAAAGCATGCTAAGCACTTATATTGGTTAGCAAGCAGCACAGCAAAGAATTCAAGGATACCGTTACCCCAAAATATACTGTCTCACTGCCATCTTTGGCTCCTGTGATATTTTTCCCCACAAATGGCAGGCCAGTTTTTCCAGATCTTCATAAAAAGTAACATTTTCTCTCAAGGCATATTTACACAGAGCCTGTACTGTAGTGCTGTGTGATTTGTTTTTGATGTATCCAGGTCACTTGATGGGATTAAAATGTTAATCTGTTGTGCGTTAGGGTGCAGATAAACTTCAATAGGCTTAATTAAACAGGTGAAAGAAAAGCTGAAAAAATACAATTTGATGTACTCGCTTTACTAATTTCTATTTGGCATTTCCCCCAAATAGAACACTTGCAGCAAACATGTTTTATGCCCCACTCAAGAAAAACCTCAAAACACTTATATGTCAGTTCACCATCAGAGTGCACTGTTACTCCATCAGTGAATGACACAGAAAACACTGTTCGATACATAAGCGCTGTACATATGGACACACGCACTTGTACTACTTAGCACCATGTTATAGCGCGTCAGTGGCAGCAACACAAACAGTAGTTTCTTTACACAGCATTTATTCCATGCAACACAAGTTAATTTCATCTCAGTAAAAGACACAGTGGCATGGATGCGACAGCTCCGGCAGTATCACCACAATGGCAGCCCATCATACCTACAGAAACACATTTAAAAAAGGCCTAATTAGAAATCGTGTTTCTGGAAAACATTCAGATCTATGGGTGATGTTTTCCGCTTCCTATTCAGACACGAGTAATATTCAATCCAATACAATATCAGCATTTTAAAAATAACCATAAAGCACAATCTGTACTTTACCAACATGGTGTAAGATATATATATTTGCACTTTTGATATATTGCTTGATAGCAAGATAATAGAGTAAATGCATTTACCTGATATAGTTGGATCCCGGAACACTCTCTGTGCTCTCCCTCACAAATACATCAGAAAATACTGTATCTGGAATGTCTCGTTTTCCATACCTGTGCATAAACAAGATTTCAGCAATAAATCAATAGTTGTTTGGATATAGGATCATAATGGACTTCAACAATATTATAAGAGTTCAAAAACTAACCTCTGTCTTGTTATGAGGTTGATGTAATGTCTTAGAGCAGAATAATATTTGGCAAGCTCCTCAGGTGGTGCGCCTTGTTGTGGGCTGGCAGGTTTGACTGGATATGCATTTGTGCCAGAGTGAATACAAACCAGCAGGCAGAGAGTCAGAATACTCAGGAACATCACACCGTTGGAGCGCATCCTAGATCACAGAGGAAATGAAGTGCAAATGCAGAGTAAAAAAACAAACAAACAAATAAATCCAACAATATCACTCACACAAATATCAAAAACAGAGGTTCTACAATAGAGTGACGCTCCCAAGGCTCGTGATCATTAAATATAAAAGCTGTTAAATATACAAAGACATGCCAACTTTAAGACAAAAAAGTGAGCTTCTCCTTTTAAATGTTACAAATATAGATTTTGCTTACACTTTAAATTCTGCTGTAGCTGCTTTTCCCGCTGTTCAAGGCACGTCTGTCTGATTCTCTACATTGCCCATGTTTTATACAGCTTGTACCCTGTTGGGAGGGGGGTTCATTCTTTTAGGCTACTCCGGCTGTGGTTGCATTATTTAAACTCAAAGCAGCGAAGCAGTGAAACAAAAAAAAATGAAGATGCATTATTTAGGAAAAAAACTCACATAATGTTTGTTTGTTTATTCATTTACATTGATATTACTAATGCAATGCAGGATTATTTTCAGGATTATTTCAGTATTATATCAAAATTCAGTATTATATCAAAATCAATTGATTTGCAACAAGCAAAACTAAGGTTATACATAATCACTGTTTGTATAAGATTGTTTAATTATTTTTTTCCCCCTAATGGCTCTGTTTTCTACGTTTAAAAAAAAGAAAGATGTCATGTGTCATAAGAGTACAAGCTGATCGCAGCAAACTTTTCTTTGGTTCACAGATTTTGGACTTATCTTGGAATAGTACTGAGATGAGTGGAGATGAAGTCTAAAAGTTTTATTCATTTAGAAAATCTACTTAAGACCAAAAGCAGCATGACAGGTTTTAATAAAACTGATGATGTGTAACCTCAGATGGCCATTGTTTTCACATTAAGTTAAAAAAATGAAAGGATGTCCTAGTGTTTGGAAAGAGGAAGTTTCAGTTCATAGAGAAATGTAGGAAGGGTCCACATCTACAGCGGGTAGCTCTGCACATTTGATTTGGCTGATTTTTTACGGTGGTGCAACCCCAAAGGGATTTGCGACTCACCGAGAAACAAAACAAACTCGTGAACTTGTGCATTAACAATCTCAAACATATGAAAAACTGCTAGAATCCAAAGAATTGACAGTCATGTTCCTCAGTATTACACAGCTGGGCAATGTCTGGGAATTATACTGTACACAAACAGTCAAAGCCTTTAACTGATTAGCAGTAGTGAACCAAAAGTTCCAAACTCATTAATACATCTTAAATCCACAGATTTTATGCTCTCTTAAAATTGCTTCTTTGTATCTCATCTAGCCAAAACAGTGGGACTAAAACTCCAAATTAAACACTACTAAATAATGGGCAGTTGCCTTAAGACAATAACTACAGCAATTTTGTCCAAACGAGCAGGCACAGCGCACTGAATTACTTCAAATCATACAAGAAAGAGCAGGAAATCACACAAACCCTTAAACTTTCAATTCCAGTTGATGGAGGGCACAAAAAGCTTTCAGCCCAGAAACGATAAGACAACTTTAATGGCAACTATTTTCTTAGAAGGGCACTCAACAAAAATTTGGCAGTAAATCGGTGCTGTTCTGTGGCAGCCGAATGAGAACTGCACTCCACAGCAACAGCACAGGTCCTTGCTGGTAATGTGGGCTACACAAAAACAAAAAACTTTTTCAGCCTCATATTATAGATAAAATATTCAGATGTTCTAAGGCAAAATGACTTATTTTTATTCCTAAAATGCGCTTACATGTTAATACTGGAGTTTTGATAGCACTGAGTATCACTGCCAAGCCATCAGGTTCACTGATACTATGAATTGGTCAGGAAGAACAATCCAAAACATTCTATCAACAATGTATATAACATATATTGAATATGCATTGAAGAATATAGCTATTCTTCTTTTGTTACTCCATGGCAATAACTCTTTCAGACATGAGGAGCTTTGAGAGCTGAATAAACTTTCTAACACAATGCAAAGATGTGCTACTCTCTTAAACCCTGTATGTTAACTAAACACAGAACAAATACAACAAAGCAGTGTGTAAGCTTTTGGGAACTGAGATGACCAGTTGTCATGCCCCAGAAAGCAAAATGTTTTCCCATCCTTACTTGATACGGAAATTCAGAAGCTCAATAGTTCATGGCCTCTTTTGCTGTAATCATAGTTTTATAATGTTTTCAATGGTTGACAAGTCTGGACTGCAGACAGGGTAGTATAAACAATATTCCTATAGACTCATACTTTACTTGTGCAGAACACGCTGATGGTGTTAAAGAAATAAGCAAAGCCTTCAACAAGAAAATAAAATGTAGGAAAAAAGTAGAAAATGTTACTCCAAAACAGTTACACACACTTTATGCACTAATGCACTTAAATACCATCTGAATACTGGCCTCTGAGCACTATGCTGATGACAAGCTGAATGGTAACAATTGTCTTTTGCCCAGAGAATTTGTGGTCAGCCCACAGGGCAATTTATCAGTATTTGTGTGGTTTTTAGACGTATCCTGACCTGATGTTGTGATATCCACTACAGAGTGCTGCATGAGGGCCTGAAGATCACAGCCATTCAGCACTGTTTTCTTGCCAAGGCCTTTGCCTGCAGCGATTACTCTGGATGCAAATTATTTGCAATTTTAAATTAAGAAGCATTATGTAAAATTGCTTGCCTACAAACCTTTTTCAATTGAACCTGAGGTGTAAATAATTATATTGTGTTTGTTTTTTTGTTTAGTCTTTTTTTTTCATTTTACAAATATTCCCTGAATTTTTGTAAACAAAGTTGTACCTGACACAGAACATGCTTCGTGGCCTGATTGATATAATTTGTGACATCAGGTACCCTGCTGACAAATGAGGGCCAGGTGGATAGAGCACAAAGAGTCCTTTAAGTGTCATGTCTGATAAAATTGGTGTGCTCTCTTGTAATGCTCCTCACAAACATTATCTACAAAGAGAAAGCCCACCTGCAAGACTATCAGAGGGCCTAAATACATATTTTTATTCATACTAAAATGCCAATAGTCTAAAGCCCAGGTGGACTTTTAGCTGTGGACTAAAGCTAAAACTTTTGGCTGGAGGTTGTGGTACATAAAATATTTATTCCAGCCAGTTGCACAGGGTAATAATTACCAGCTACTAAACAGTATAGTCTTTTCTTCATGTAGCATTAGGATGATGCCCACAGATCATAATAGAATATAACTGCATATGCACTTTGGTAATGTATGTGAATGGAAGTAGACTGTGTACTTTGTATAACACTGAATCATGCAAGACTCAAACTGTGCTGCTGCTAGTTGCTAATTAACCTCCCCTTTCTTCATAATCTCCTCCATAGTAGCACCTGGTCCCTAATGGGCACAAAACAGCTGTACAGATAATGAAAACATTATCTAAAGTAGCAACTTTGAGGGGGAAAAAAACCCTAATTTTTCACACTGCTATTTTCCCTCTAGTCTTTTTTTTAATCCACTAAAAAGGTCATTTAATTGCTATATTCCTATACAGGGAATGCTATTAAAAATAATTATTAGTCTTATTTTTTAGATAGACTACTATATAACTAACTATGATATGAAGTCCAGCTGCTTGCATCTCAGTGGGTTTCTAATGGGTATATACTGTAGCGGGAAACTCTGTTACCTGAAGCTGTGCAAATTCACTGTCTCCCCATCTGCTTTTAAACATTAGTGTGACTCATTCTTCATTTTCCAATCATGTGCAAGCAGCACAACCACAAGTTACAAAAACATTCAAACACCAGGTCCAGTCAGCTCTGTGCAGGCATCTCCTGCCTCATTACATTTTCACATTTAGCTAATGTCCTGACAATAAGTCAATGAAGCGCAATGCTTGCATGCGAGGAAGTTACGAGGATATAGTACGCATTGTATCAGTGCTTCTGTGTATGTTCTGCCCTAGGTTCTACCTTCAGGCTCTGTATTCAGAGCTTTAAATGTCAAAATGTCCAAAAGTCTACTCATCCTTTTTTTTTCATCATAATGCCAGAAATGTTTTTAAAAAACTGTAAAAAAGACATATTGATTGAAAACAGGTGGACTCTTAATTTGCACGTTCTAATCAACTTAGGTGTAGGTTTGACTTATATTTGAGTCTTTTACTGCATGTAAGCGCCTCAAGGAGCTTTATATTGTAAGGTAAAGACTATACAATAATTACACACTAGTTTTCCAACTATACTTCCAAATCTTACTTTTCTTTCTACTGCTAGCAAGTTTAAATGTTAAAGGGCTCTTGCTTTTCAGACCGGGGTTCCAGGTGCTTGCAGGGTCACAATTACATCCATACCTGCAGACATTTTAACATTGATCCTGCACATTTAGTCTGTTCAACAGCAATGTTTATATCTCCTTTCTCCTCACCTCAACATCACATTAATCATCAATAACACATCTAGAATGTAGTAAAAAAAAAAGTATTTATTTAAACAATCTAAATAGGATTAAACATGCAGTTTTCATCAGCAAACTCTAAAGAGTCATTTAAACACTGTCATTTTACAAACACTATATTATGACATCAAACAGTATGAAAAATAATGTTTTTTATGAAATGCTGTGTTAGTTTTATGCCAGATGTAACGGGACTCAAACCTTTCAAAAAAGTTCCAACTTGTGTCTCATCAGTCCATACAATATTTTCTCAAAAATCTTGGTCATCAATAAGTTTTTTGGCAAATATGTGCCTTTGAGTTCTTTTTGGTTATTTTTATTTTATTTTTTTTGCCTTGGAACTCTCCCATGGATGCCACGTCTGTCCAGTTGCTTTCTTATCGTTGAATCATGAACTCTAACCTTAATTGAGGTAAGTGAGGCCTGCAGTTCTTTACATGTTGTTCTTGTGAGCTGTTGGATGAGTCATCAGTTCGCTCTTGGAGTAATTTTGGTAGGATGGTCACGCCCCGCAAGTTTTCTACATTTGTGGCTAATGGCTCACTGTGGCCCACTGGAGTCCCAAAGCCTTAGAAATGGTTTTGCAACCTTTTCCAGACTGATAGATGTCAGTGACTGTTTATTCAATGTTTCTTTAGACTGTGGGGGTGATAGTTGCTTTTTGACATCATTCAGCCTACTTTATCAGCAGGTTCTATTTAAGTGATTGCTTGGTTAACCAGGTCTAGCAGCAATCAGGCCTGGGTGTGGCACAACTTGGGCTTTCTAAAAATTATCCTTCATCACAGTTAAGTCATCAATTGACAAAAAACTGTAGCATAGCCAACACATCATCTTATCGTATGGGTCACGTCAGTAACATGCTTTCTGTATCTGCAAATCTGTAAGAGCTGATCTCTGAGTGGTGTATATGTTATAAGAGGATGTGAGGCACTGAGCATAGGTCTGCACAATTTGTTGTTTATAACTGCCTATTTAATGTCATAATTCTTTCTAGTTTCTATGGTCTTGCTTTGTATAGTTAGTGAAAAGTCACATAACATTACCAACTGCACATGCATTCAAATGGATTAGAAAGCAGAATAAGACAAACTGCTACTTATCTCACTACTGTTTCTCTGCAGGTTTCTACAGAATGGTGTTCCGTCAAGTTTAAGACAAGTTATTTTATTCAAATGTGGTAATCAACACTTTCCCCTCCCTTTGTCACCCATCAACATACATAAATGGAAAATCCTGTTTACACTGCAGCACTTAAACAGTACATAAAGTACTCAAACTCACCTTTAAGACACTGCTTAAGTGAACCACAACCTGCACAGCTGTGCTGAGTGTGTTGTAAACATTGGGCTCAGTGCACACTTTCCTGGACAACTTGTGATGCCACAATTTCTAAATTTCTCAGTTTTGCCCCTTTCTTTTTCTTACCTATTCACTTTAAAAACCAGAATGTCAGTGAGATCGTAGCTCATCCGGCTCACATTCTGGCCATCACATTTAACATGTTTTTGCTTGTAAAACAACAAATGCGACCTTGACTTCAAGCACAATTTGAATGAAGACCCATTAGGTGATCAGTGTGCAGGTTTCATTAATGCCTGGGAGATCAATACATACTGATATGTTGGTTGGGTTTCAGTATGTTTGTCACTCAAAAGTATTTTTGTTTTCAGACAATAAAGAATGCACCCAAAGTTAAAAAGTAGTAGTTCAGTCTGGGCCCATCTTATTATTTAGTCTTAGATGTTGTCACTTTGTGACTTCAACATCAAGTATGAAATCTTCTGGAAGTGTCTCAGTTGGGATGCTCTTCAGCTGCTCATCGTAGCTGCGGAGAGTCCACAGTTTCTCCAGTTCATACACTTCCCTAGTCTCTGGCAGCATGAAATGAACAACCATATGACCTGAGACAAAGAAATATGGAAACTAGTGACTTTTATAGATGGTAAAGACAGTGGATATTAATCATTAAACCGATACTGAGGATATACATACCAAAGTCAATACACATCCAATCCTCTGCATCCTTCCCTTCAATCTTGACATTTGGATCTCCATCCTTCTTCAAAAACTTGTACTGAAATAAAAGCATCCTTTGTATGAATTTTAAGAATACATATATTTTGCATACAACATCTAACAAAGAATAAACAAAGTTAAGTTACCACTTTAATGGCATAAAGTGCCATTGCGCGGAGGTGCCTTGGTGACACACCACTGACGACAATGAAGTACTCAGAATATTTGATGTGTTCTGGTACTTTAATCACACAGAGGTCCACAGCATTTTCCTGACGCAGAAGAGACACCAGCAGATCAAGACTGAAAGTCTCCAAGGATCCTTGACAAAATGAAACATTCTGTAAGAAAATAGTAAAGCACTATGCGCATGTAAGCAGCACAGGGATCCTATATCCTCTGAGTCACTGCGACTCAAAGGATGTTTGGAAAAAGACATCTAACAGAAACGCCATACTAGTACTTTCAACATGGCAAAACTGCATTTACCTGCGTAACACAGTACCATTTTCCAGAAAATATCGTTTTATATGAGCTGGTGTTTTGGGTTGTAGGTTGCAGGTTTTGGTTGTAATCGTCAAATATTAATTGTTGCTTATTTGATATATGAATGCAAATGCCCTTCAAATTATGATTAATACATTTGCATTTCCTCTAACACCAGTTTTGTTGCATGTTTAATGACTTTCGGTTTTCATGTCCAAAAAAATATAAAATTTAATACTGATATTTCTACTTCTTTTGCAGACTAGAGCCATTTTTCATGGTATTTATTTATTTATTTTTAATTAATTAATTTATTTTATTGTTGTCTTACTTAATTTGTCTGTATATAAAAATGAGGAAATTTGCCAAAGAATACAAATAAGTTTACAAGGGGTAAACCGCAACAGTTGGTAATTATAACAATTCTGTAGTGTGCAAAACAGGACGAAAAAGTTAAACAGTTCTCTTCAAAGCTGTGAATCGTTTTTTTTTTTTTATTAATCGTGAACACTTCACAAAGATGATGAGATAATAAAGTTGTAAAAACAATCATAAAAAAACTAGCATGTAACAGATGTAACGTTTGCCAGCAGTGCACAACTTTTGGCTGTTTGACTGTGGCTGAGCCAAACAAGTCAAGTAATCCAGGATTATAGGGCAATCTCATCTACCAAAACAAAGGTGATATGACTGGATTATGACTTGAGAATTAATATTATTTAAATAATATTTGTTTATATTATCAGTCACAAATCTCTGTATTTGACCAGTTAATCAATGGACATTTATAGTTATGTTCTTAATGAGTAATTTGGTTATTGTTAATTATTTAAAAAAACAAAAAACAAAACATACGTTTTCCAGATGAAGTAACTGTTTGTTTTTCTTTGTCTTATATGTAAGTAAGTATAATATATTTGAGGTCTGGATATCAGTTCGTGCTTTAGGAAATGCTAATCTTCACTATTAACTGCCAAAGTATATTTAACAGTAATTAACGTGTTAATTACCATTATCGTAACTTGGTGTTAGTGGCGGCCCTAAAAAAGGGGAGGACCCAGACCAACACGTGATACCTTCAAATTTGTAGCTGTGTCAGACACAACAAGTAGCACTCAGCTTTTGTCCTTCCAAAGCCACTACCTGAACATACATCATACACAATTATCACCACAGCTTTCCAGGTGTCACACTAAGATCAAACGCCTCGCAACACTTAAACATAAAAATAAATAAATAAATAAAAATCAGTCTGCTGTCACATGTGGTAAATAAAGTAAACATATGCTGTTGAAACCTTACACCCTCACAGCAATACTAACGAACCAAGGAAGGTTACATAACATA
>JAMQGT020010119.1:0-16442 GCA_024447675.2 Pterophyllum scalare | reverse complement strand
TGGGAATATCAACACTTTTCAGCACTTTATTGCTGTATTGCAAGGGTAAATAATAGGTTATATTGCTGTTTCAGTATTTTGTTTCATCCCTAATATGGACACTTGCTGTCCATTTGCAGTCCATTTTTTTTTTCAAAATGTTAAATCGGGTGTGTGCCATGTTTTTGTTTTTCTTCTAGATGCAGAATCTGGGTAGAGAACTGCCGCAGGGCCGATCTAGAGGCAAAAACATCAGATCAGTTGAATAAGCACTACAGACTATGTGCCAAACACTTCGACCCAGCTATGGTCTGCAAAACGGTCAGCATAGCACGAGTCCTGCCTGTGTTCTCTGGCAGTATGTTTACATTTATTTCCCCAAAATGCACGTCTCTTAAGTGTTGCTTGTTTTAATGTGTTGTTTTTCAGAGCCCTTATCGGACTGTGCTAAAGGATACAGCTATTCCAACAATATTTGATCTGACAAGCCATTTAAAAAATCCTCACACCAGACATCGCAAGCGGATTAAAGAACTTGTAAGAAAAATATTTGATAGCTTTTAGGTCACTGCTGATTTGTTCTAAGCTTAATAATGTGACTGTTGTTTTAGTTTTGAGAAATAACTTTGGTTTTTAATTTCAGACTGAAGAGGATATACGGAAGATTAAAGAAAGGAGATGTAAGTTAATTATTAAGGCTTTTTTATGTTCCGTCTTAATTTTATTATCATTTTATTTAGAGGGATTGCTGTTACGTTTTCTCTCCCCAGTGGCGTCTTCTGCTGAGCAGCTTGCTTCCAAAAAAGATGCAGCTGAAGATGGCACAACCACCAATGAGGATGAACCTCAGCTTTCCACAGAGGAGAAGGCGTTTCGGGAATATCTGAGATCTTTGTTTGAAGTTGTGGTGATGTTTGGAAAACAGAGCATACCGTTAGCGGCTGTTAAAGCATCTGAAGCTGAACTCAAGTCCGACAATTTCCAGGCCCTCCTAGATTACCGCATGAATGCTGGAGATGAAGCTTTGAAGAAGCGCTTTGAGGCCACGGCTGTGAACTCGGAATACCTTTCCGCAAACCAGCAGAGCCAGCTCCTGGATGTTTGTGAGAACACAGTGAGAGAGGAGATGCTAATGGAGGTTAGAGAGAGTCGCTTCTTCTCTCTAGTGACAGGTGACCTTGTGGAATTTGCCAGCGAGAAGCACCTCCCTCTGTTTTTACGCTTTGTGAATCAGCAGAATGTCCTCCGAGAGGAGTTTTTGGACTTTGTGCCATTTGATGGTGATGAGCCTGCACTGGTAGAGAGACTGGAGGCTCAGCTGACTGATCGCTGGGGGCTCAGCATGGAAGACTGTCGAGGTCAGGCCCATAAGGCCACTGGGATTTCCACCACCAAGATGAAAGCTGTAGCAGTATTACTGATGGAGAAATATCCCTTGGCATTGCACATGGCTTGCTCCCATATGGCACTAAACATCCACCTGGCCAACAGCCTGCCATTCCCCAATGTCCAGGTGGTCATGGAAACTCTGAGGAGGATTGGTGCTTTCTTTCAAACCCAGTCAACTCAGGATGAGCTAGAGAATGCTGTCTCCGCTCACTACCAGAAGAATGAAGAAAAAGGAGCTGCGCTAGTACAAGCTTGTGGCCCAGGCTGGACAGAGCAACACAGTGTCTTTGATGTGCTGCTGGATATGTTGCCACCATTGCTGCTGTGCACGAACAGCATTCGGGACAATGAAGACAGAAAGTTTGCTGCTTCTGTGGTAGCTGATGCATATTCAATAGCAGAAACACTTGCTGACTTTGAGATCATTGTCACCATTGTCATCCTGAAGAATGTTCTTACCTTCACCAGAGCTTTTGGGAGGAACCTCCAAGGGGAAACACTCGATGTGTTTTTTGCTGCCAACAGTTTAACAGCTGTCCTGCATTCACTAAATGAGGTCAACGATAACATTGACGTCTACCATGAATTCTGGTATGAGGAGGCTGTGAGTGTGGCCACTGTGATGGGGATTCCTGTCAAAGTCCCGAGGCTGTTCCTACGGAAACAACGTGCAGCTGATGTAGGTGAAATCCAAGCTGAGCCATATTTTAAGGAGTACGTGACCATGCCTGTAATCCATGGTATCATGCAGGAAGTGGAGGACATGTTCTCTGAGACCAACCTCAAAGCTCTTAAGTGTCTGTCGCTGGTTCCAGCTGTCATGGGCCAAATGAAGTTCAACACCACCGAGGAGAACTACGCAGATGTTTACCGGAATGACCTCCCCAACCCTGACACTCTACCTGCAGAACTTCATTGCTGGAGAATCAAGTGGAAGCACAGAGGCAAAGAGGTGCGCCTACCCACCACCATCCATGAAACCTTACAGCTCCCAGATGTCAAGTTCTTTCCCAATGTGAACTCCTTCCTCAAGGTGCTTTCCACCTTGCCGGTGCTGAAGCTGGAGGACAACAAAAGCGACACAGCAAGTGGACGACTCCAGGCTTACCTCGATAGCATGCCTGCTCAGCAGTGGAACAAAAGTCTTGCGATGCTTAACGTTAACACTCACGTCAAACACGACCTGGATGTCATGGTGGACAAATACTGCAGACTTTATCCAGAGGATGATTGTGATGTCGATGCTGAATCTGGGGAAGTAGCTGAAGAAGAGGCTGTGATGAAATGATGTGACACATGTGGCATGTGGGATATAAGTACTTGTAAATTTTAAGCTTTTACTGTATTTGGTCAAATAAACAGATTCAAAATTTGTAAGGAACAAAATGAATACTCAGTTGAGGATTTTTTTTTTTGAAAATTGCAAATTAAAAAAATCTGTAAACATTAAAATTCTGTGCCAAGTTGTGTTATTAAACTAGGCTCTTTATTTTTTTTTTGTTATTATTTTTTCAATCTTAAAGGGAACTTGTTAGGTTTACAGCTTTCTGTTTCTGTGCTTGAGCTCTGCTAGAGCTGTTCAAAATAATCTTTATCTTGCACTGCAGTCCCTCAGTTCATCTTCTGTCTGGAACAAGCTGTTCTAGTTCAGGCCCCACTCTCACAGACCTAGAGACCAGTCTGCAACTATCTGGGAACTGTTTTTGGTGGGAAAAAATATGTATTAATCAGTTGCTGAGAAATTGATTGCTAAAGCCCCATTCACACAGGCTTTGAGACACAGGCAAATGACCCCCTGCTAGGGAAAACTGTGTGTTCTGACATTGTGCTGAAATATGTATACAGCACTGCACCAAAATCATCCTTGCAATTGCTTTAGTTGCTAGTAGGTTGCTGTAGTTGCCTGTAGTTTACATGCCAAGCTGTAGTGAAACTGTCAAGTGTTTCAAAGCAGACATGTAGGGTTTTCACTTTAAAAATAAAATAAAATTTTCTACTTCTGAAACATTTTCAGCTGTAATGTGCAGCTGTGCTCCATCTCCGGTTTGCGCTGCAGTTTTTCCAAGCTTTGCTGCAGCTAAGAGCACATGGCAAGCGTTTGCAGGCAAGTTAGCACCTTCCATGTGAAGTACGGGCAACCAGCAAGGAGTTTTTGGTGCAGGACCCTCTTTACAGCTGTTTTCATCTGGCAACGGCCAGAGACCACTTGCTGAACGCACATTTCTGCCTACTGCCCTCAAGGTCTGTGCGATTGAAGTTTTAACAAGAACTATTTGCACATTCGCTCACCGCATTATTTGAAAGTTTGCCCGTGTTAAAACTAACATTAACTATTTTTAACAGCATATATATTATGGCATATAAGAGAAGATTAGTAATGACTGGTTTTGCTGCTGAGATTAACTGAAGGCCTGTTTTTATTGTGTGCTTTTAATTCAAACCACATGATGGAGGCAGATGCCCCTGTTGATTCTCAGTGCAGGAAGCAGGCAGAGCACGAGAGGGAGCAATTCCCTCAATATCAGCAGCATCCCTGAATTAATACTCGGGAAGCCTTTTCTAATGTAGAGCTGTAACTGTGAATGATTTTGGACAGTCAAGAGCAAATCTGTTGAAAGCTCATTTCTATAAAGGCTAACATGATTTCAATAGTTGTGCATCAATAAATCAAAATTAAAGGAAAATACTGGTTGTAATAAAGTTAAATGTTTCCTTCACCATGCAGATTGTAGCAGGAACAGGATACAGCTCTGACTGTAGCAGTTTGGAGGCCAATTACTTTGTCGTTGTGATTAACATTTGTGGAAAGATTGTTTCATTTTCACTTCCACGCATTTTACATAAACCTTGTTTATGTTTTGCCTCGATAAAACTTGGCAAAGAAGAGAAATAAACCCAAATTTACTCACTAGAATGTTATTTTTTTCTTACCTATTTCATTTAAAGATTTTGCGTCTACCTCCCACCGTGCAGCACTCTGCGCCGCATTCAGATGCACTTAACTCGATATGAATGCGATTTTATTTTCTTCTGATTTTCAGCCACATTTTCGGCCATTTCCTCAAAATGGAACAATGGGCTTCTGTGAGGCTGCATCCACTGTAGGTTTAAGTTTCTGACATGGCAGCATTGGGGTTAACGGTGTCTCCTCCCTCTTCGCTGGCCAGACGGTGACGAGCTCAGGTGATAGTTCATCGTGCAAACTCAGTGCAGACCCCCGGGCTATCGAAGCATCACACAAATGTGGGTGGGGTCGCTTTGATGCGCAACCAGACAGCAATGTCCACACTCCAAAGCAAGCCCCCAAAGTCTTAAACTTGAATAAGAACAAACATCCAGCAGCGGGAGTGTGAGAGGGGGAGGGAGGCGTGTGGGCGCTTCTCCCTTAGTGTCGGGCAAAGATTAGATCTGCTCATCAGAATTGCATAACGCAGGAGTAATCCTGACTGGACAAAAAACTGAGAGGGTTCGAGTCGTGAGTAGGACGTTTATCTACACGTTTATCCCTAATTTATTTTCCCCTAAAACATCATTTTTTCCCCTAATCGTCTCTCCTAGAGTTGAACATTATGGCATGGCCGTGCATTACGCGTGCTTGCTGCATCAACCGCTTTTGGTCCGAGCTGGATAAAGCAGACATCGCGGTGCCTTTGGTTTTCACCAGATACTCCGATGTGGCCGACGTGCCCCATGTGCCCCATCACCCGCAGCCGAAACTGAAGAAGGCCGGTGCCATTGCCATAGAAACCCAGCCCCATCCTGGCGAGCAGGAGGCTGGGAAGGCACCGCCCGCGACGGGTGCCGCAGCGGGCAAAGATGGCTCTACTGCGTCCGTCATGCGCCAAGACTTCAAGGCGTGGAGAGTGCGCCCCGAGCCCAGCTGCAAGCCCAGAAATGAGTACCAGCCTTCGCCGGCCCCGTTCAGCAACGAAACTCAGTATCAGAAGGATTACAAGCCTTGGCCTATACCGAAGAAGCACGACCACCCAGTGGATCCCCAAATCGAGCCCCACCGCCGGCGGTCCAGAAAGGAGCGCGGGAAGCGGTAAGCAGGAGCATGTGGCCGCCGAGGCCGAGGCCGAGACCGGCGTGGAGAAGAGCGAGATTGAGGAGAAGATGCAGGAGAAAGAGTCAAAGGAGGTGACGAAGAGAAGCGTGAAGAGGGAAAAGTCATCGGAGAGGAAAACAGGTGAGAAGACGGAGGGACAGGTGGCTGCAGATGTGAGCGCGGAGCAGAGGAAAGGCAGAGCGGCTGCAGACGCTCTGAACAGGCACATAAAGGAGGTTATGTCGACTTCTAGCAGCTACAGGTAAGTGTGTGAGGCTCAGCTGTGACAATCCACTGTTAGACGTAACGGTTTACATTCTATACTCACTGCATTAAATGCTTGGTTTTATTTTCTTAACTGTGACTGTGAAATGGGTAATAACGAAGGCTATCAGCAGGAATGCATCCCTGGAAGCACTTTAGCTGTCACACAAAGATCACCAGAGGATTTTTGGTAGGCTATTGAAGGGATCTCTTGTTGCAATCTCCAGTGATATCAGATGCCAAATGACACTGCTACAGATAAAGGTTCCAGTATTGATTTTTTTATTTTTTATTTCCTTTTTGCTTCATCCTTCCTGGGAGTAATACCAAATCAATGCCATGGACCATGAATGAGTAAAGCCACTAAAAGCATCTGAATGTAATCACGTGTGTCTTAACAGGGTTTCTCTGCGCAGGCTTCCTCCAAATTGAGTAGGCGAGGCATGCAAGTTAAGAAGACATGCTTCATTCTGGTTCCAGTGAAATAAAATTTTACATGGATGTCAGGACTGTCTTCAGTGAAGTATTTAGTTTAATGGAGAAAAGCTTATTGCAGATGACAGTTCAAATATTGAATTACTCTGTGCTTTGTAAGCAATGAAGTAGAAACAGTTCAAGCAGATCAAATAATTACAAAATGCTGAACCGATGAAGGAGTAGACCATGTGTACAAGAGTACACAAGGGTCTCTAATCCAGAATATACACTCACTGGCCACTTTGTTAGGTACATCTGCTCAACTGCTTAATGCACAATATCTAATTAGCCAATCACATAGTAGCAATACAAGGCATTTAGGCATGTAGGCATGGTCAAGACAACCTGCTGAAGCTGAAACCAGGCAACAGAATGGGGAGGAAAGGTGATTTAAGTGACTTTGAACGTGGCATGGTTGTTGGTGCCAGATGGGCTAATCTGAGTATTTCAGAAACTGCTGATCTACTGGGATTTTTTTCACACATCTATTTCTAGGATTTACAGAGAATGGTCCGAAAAAGAAAAAATATCCAGTGAGCGGCAGTTCTCTGGGTTAAAATGCCTTGTTGATTCCCGAGCTCGGAGGAGAATGGCCAGATGCTTTGAGCTGATATGAAGGCAACTCAAACAACCACTTGTTAAAAACAAGGTATGCAGAAGAGCATCTCTGAATGTAAAACACCTTGAGTCTTGGTGCAGATGGCCTACAGCAGCAGAAAACCACCCCTGTCAGCTAAGAACAGGAAACCGAGGCCATTATTTGTATGGCCTCATCAAAATTGGGCAATAAAATACTGGTAAAATGGTGCCTAATCTGATGAGCCTCCGTTTCTGCTGCAGCAAATGTTGCCCAGCCAAGCATGGACTCATCTTGCTTTAGCGGCTTCTTACTATGAGCTGAGTATCATTTAATTCTTACCTGAGTATTATCGCTGGCCATGTCCATCTCTTTAATCTCTGAGGTATGAATCTGTGCTATAAAGAATTAAGTCTGTTCTGAAGGCAAAAGAGGATCCAACCTGGTACTAGCAAGATGTACCTAATAAAGTGGCTGGCAAGAGAATGCAGAAATGATCTCCCTTTATGAATTACTGAATGGAAACCAGGACCTTTGAGTTAAGTAAGTAATAAAACACAATTACACACCGCTACCACTGATAAAACAATACTTTCAGGGTAAATAATGATAAATAATTCCTAATCATATTTCTGTGGTGTAAGAGAAAACGTGTGTAAGCTTTATCTCACATCCCGTCCACTTCCTGTCCACGTGAACCTGAAACGAAGACACGCTCTGCCTGGTCTTGCAGCGCGTGAACAATAAATCCTGAAGGTCAAATTTTGATTTGAGTGCTAAAAATAAACCGACAGTCCTGCAGAACCTGCAGCTGAGCTTTAATTAACGCAATCTGAGCACAGTGTTTAAATCTCACTGTAGAGCAGTGTGTTTGGAGAGCCTCTAGTGGTGATACAAATTTGTCATTCTAACTTGACCCCTATGCCAAGGATAATCCATACCTTACCCTTAATAGAAAGCTATTTGTTTTGGTTTTATTAACACTATTTGTAAACCTGCTACCCTGTTAGCATAATCAGTGGACACTGTTGTGTATTTAATATGTCTTTTCTCTCAGTTCATGGCTTATATTCTTTTTGGGTAGTCATTAAGTTTAGTGTTGGATGATAAGCACCCCAGCTGGGACTAAACTGCGATGCAGTATTCAGTTTTAACAATTGATTCATTGATCAGATTAACCAAAAATCAATCAACAACTAATCAATAAATTTTTTATGCAGTCACACACACACACACACACACACACACACACACACTGTCTGAGGTTGCTGCTTCTCCAGTGCAGCTATTCGAAGACTGTGAATTTTATTTAATAAAATAATACATATAATAAAAATAGCCTAAATCTCCTTTCCACCGTTCTTAGGACCGAGTTCAAGGCATATAAGGACGTGAAGCCAGTGAAGCCCATCAAAGCTCCATCCCAGTATAAACCCCCTGAGGAGGAGACCAGTCTGGAAACCAGCTACAGTGCCACATTCAAGGGGGAGCAGGTGAAGGCTCACCCAACGGACAACAAGCTGCAGGAGCGCAGGAGGATACGCAGTCTGTACAGTGAGCCCAGCAAGGAGCCTGCCAAGGTGAGATGACATGCACACACAGATCTGCTGAAATTACACTACGATCTCTTTTATGGCTTCTTGTAATTGCACACATATTGAAATCTAAATTAATCCAGTTGTATGCTAGAGTCTGTGTTTTATGATCTGAGTTCCAACTCACCAAAGCCCCTGTAAGTAATTCCTAATGGCAGGCGGTCTTAACTTATCATATACACGAACTAGCACAGCTTTACTGTATGTCTGAATATACAGCCTTTTTTAATTATAAGATATACATTCATTGTTGCTATGTGATTCCATTCGTTATAGGTTTTACTAATAAACATACATACTGTGTATTTGAGCAAGCTGTATATGCTAATAATTAAAATGGCCACTGCCTCACTTTCAAACATTTATTATTAAAATAATTTTCCATCATTGGATTATGGTAATATGACTTCATCCCTTCATCAACCTACTGTTTGACGACATTACCCCACAAACCATAGGATCTATTTGCATGTAATGGGTTTGAACTGGTTAGCCATGTGTCTATAGCAGTGTGTTCATATGGCCACTCCCTCTCTCGTTCTTGTAGGACTTCTCAGAGACTGAGAGCAGCTCTGTTCTAAATCTGCTGTAGTCAGGTGTGTTGTCTGTTTCTTATAGAAGGCATGGAGGCTGACCTCAAATTGAACAGCCCAGAACATGCATACACATACACATACACATACACATACACACACACACAAACATGCACAGTATGCATCTTGGCTAAAGCAAGCCTCAGTCACTTTTGTCACCCAGCTGCCAGATGCAGTCCTCCCAGAGTTATTTGCCACGTGTTCACTGTTTGCCCACCTCTCAGCCTGCACCAGGCATGTATCAGATAAGAATAAAAGCACAACAGAAGGATGCATTGCACCAGTGGAGCTGAACAACACAAAAACCATGTCCAGCTGGTTAAAGGCTATTGTGCTGGTACAAACAACACTGGGCAAGACGCCATTTTTCTTTATTCTACATGCAATGGCTGACTGTGAAATAGGATACAGATAATAAAGAGCCATATTAGAGGGATCACAGTGCTTTTTTTTTTTTATACTGGTAGATGATGCTATGCTTGGGGCCTCTGTCTGATTTGTGTAGCAGCAGCTCACACGTCAGTGTGACACAGTCATGAGGGTCTAGTTTTATTCTTTGAGGTCCACATCATCAACAATATTAACGTGTTGAATCTAATCTGGACTTTGTTCTGAAAATGGCTGGGCAACATGGTGGAGAGCAGTGCTTTTACTACTTTATTTATTTTTACACTGGTGCCATGGTAACATAGTCCTCCTAATCCCACACTGACCGTCTGTGGCAACAAAATTTATTAAAAAGATTTGCCATGGTGACGCCCCACTTACTTTGCCCGACCGCCTTTTTACTCACAACAATAGAGCACTTTCTTTTCTTTTTTTTAGAGTCAGAAACGGCCTTTCATTGTCATCTATTACAATATCGTTTGTAAGTTTTATTTATTCAGCAAAAGTTGAGCATGATTTGCAACTTTGCCGCTGGATGCTAACTCATTTATACAAACCGGGAGCCCGTCCATCAGTCTGTTATTGCTGGGACGACTCCAGAAATTAGCTAAGTGCCTCACTTAAGGCCACATTTACCTCTGCACCAACTTTTCTCCACTCAGTAGTTTGATCTGAACAAACCTGACAGATGCAAGCCTGCTTGTCAAGCCTCCACCCGTATTAATGATCAAACCACATTATTTCATTCTTTAAAGCATAAGACTAACACGAGATGCTGATATAAATTCAATACTGTGTGTGCTTTACTTTCTTTAAATGTTTTTAATGAGAAACCTCACAAGCCACTGCTTTATAGAAGGAAAGGCACAAGCACACCTTTTGTGCTTTTTTTTTTCTTCTCTTTTATCTTCATTCCACTACTCATGCAAGTGTCATCTGTAGCATTTGCCTGTAATTATTTTGGGTAGCTGGATATAATAAGATGTGTATTGCATGGTAAAATAGGACTTGATTTATAATCTGTATGACACCCTACAGTAAGTACAAATTTAAGTTACTTGTTTAACATTTTGGGCAGTATCCTTATTTGTTTTCTTGCTTGGAATTGGGCAAATTTATTCCATTTGCATTATCAAATATTAAAAATAAAGCAGGAACCAGCAGATAGTTATCTTTGTTTTGCACAAAGGCTCTCAAATTGTGCCCCGTGGGTCAGGGGCACTCCTCGGTGCCACTGTATGTAGCCCATGAGCACGACAAGGAAAGAATGCACGAATGTGCAATACATTTAATTTATCCACTTGTCACAGTATAGCATGCAGAGCAAAACCAAGAAAGCTTTGGGTCCCCGTTTTTAGCCATTAGTGAGGTGGCTGTTAGTTCGTCACATCCCGGGTGGGGATAACAAAAAATGACTCCCCCGTCTGATTTTTAGCACTACATCTTGAAACAGTCTGCAGCACTAAAACAACAACAAAATCAGAGATCTGACGTTCGCTTTCAGCCCTCGCTATCCTGTGACAGCAGAGATGATGCTGTTGTGGGGGGGACGATGATCCAAATGCCGCTTATGTTATGGCTGCTGTTTAAATGTGAAAACCAAACAAAATAAAACAGGGGGAAACAAAAGGTTTGGATTTCACAAAAAATCCTAGACATATTCCTACTTGAGTGTCAGCCACATACCTGATCATCTACATCGGAATTCCCTGCAAGTGTGAGATCGGCGGCTTCTTATTTCAACTTGTTGAATTGCAGTTTTGCACCGGGGCTGCTGTCTGCAACACTCAGCAGTTAGAAAGCCTCGCAATGGGCTGATAGAAGTGGAGCAGCCACACTCCTGAGTGGAAAGATCAATCCTAACCTGACTGTCGTTCGGCGCACAGCAGAGAAAAAAAATCTGTCATCAAAGAAGACTTTTAACTTAGGAATCTGTAGCGGACTATTTATTAATTCTTTCTTTAAACCATCACTATTTTTGCTCTTGTATTTTGCCGTGATTAAACAATGAATTTAAATAGTAAAGCTGGCTAAATAGTGCTAAGTGGACTGGGGATTTAATTCTGGCACGTTAAACCGTTTGTACTGTTGCGTTTGATTGCGAGCGTCTGAAGAGGAAAATGTGAGACTTGTGCATTGAAAACTTTGTTTTTATATGTTTAGGCTCTGAACTCGATTAGTTAAAGCTCCAAATATTATACGGACAGGAGTAATAAATACTCTAACAGGCTTCAGAGTATATGGGACAACTGTGGTTCCTGAATTATTTTTGTGTGGGGAAAATAATTGATTTTTTTTAAGATTCACACCCTGCATATAAATTTTAGATAGGTGTCCTAAACAGTCAGCAAAGTACCAGTTGGCAGGCAGGAAACTTCCTGTAGTCTTGCTGTGAAACAAAACTCCAGGAAGTCGCTACTTCTGGGGTAAAATAGTTCACCTTTGCACAGGCTATCCAGAATTTATGCTAAACTGCACTATGTTAATCGGCTACTGGCATTAGATCCCTATTTTAGGTGATGATTTTGTCATCCTCCAAGCAAGAAAACAAAATAAAATCTATTTCCCAGAGTATCAAATTATTTCTCTGACATCAGTTTAAGCTCAGTCTCTTCTTGCGCCTCCTCTCTCTTTCAGGCGGATAAACCAGTTTCCCGCACCAAACCAAAAAAGGCATCATCATCAACAACAACAACAACAACAACAACAGGGAAGATGGTGAAAAAAGGTAAAGAGAAGCAGGTTTCTAGTACCCAGTCAGCCAAGAAGAAATCTTCTTTGGGCGCCTCAGAGCCCAAACCAGGTGGAGCTGTCACAAAGAAGAGCAAAGAGATCAGCAACAGACTGGCTGAAGCGAGTAAACAGTAAAAAAAAAAAGAGCTAACGTCACATTTTTCCACGCGTGATTGCGTTAGGCGAATCTCTTCCCTTTGGTTTATTTCCTTACCTGTTGTTTTTGCTGTCCGGTCATATACGGTTCACCTTTGGATGGGCACTGATGTTGAGCTTTTAGAATAATGCAAACAATTTCACTGTAAACTATGCGTGTGTGAAAGTACGTGAATGTATTCTGGTGCACAGAACTGCTTTATATTATTGAGCACATAATTTGCACATTGTTTCTATTAGCTCTGTTTGACAGCAGACCTTAAAAAGGAGCCATCAGTACACATGTAGTGTGTGTATGAAAGGGAATTTTTACCTTTGTCTGAATGGATGATGATTTCAGTGTTAAAATGATTGTTTAAAAAAAAAAAAAAAAAATGTTAGAAAGAAGGTTTTGTCCTCCGAGTCTGCATCACATGAAAGGTTTTTGTGAAAGTGAATAATATGTTTTGCAGTTAATTACAGTGCCTCCGCTGTATGGTCCTGGTTTTCCTTTCATTGCTCTGGATGATATCCGGTAAGATAGAAAATGAACTGTAATATAATTACCACGGCTTGCATGCGAGACTCTGTTTTCAGTTGAGTAGCAACGTTTTAGCAGACTGTCTGTCACAGTCACATCCCAGCTTGTAAATTGAGCCTTTAAAGATAAATGTATAGGGAAAAATCCTTTTCAAATATAATGCATGTGTAGAAATAGACTCTGATCACACCAAAAGGTACATACAGTGAGTAAAAATTATATTCTAGTGGCTATTAAAGCTGTAAAATAAACACACCAGCAATATGGTTTCACCCACAAACATATTTCTCGCAATCTAAATGAAGATCCACTCCTTTGATTTCATACGAAATCTGTAGTTTTCACGATGACTCAGTGCTTTGTGGCATTCTACTCCACCCTCCCCTCTGAGCTGTGACGCTGTAGTTGTGCTAAATAATTTAAAAAAGAAAAACAATGAAGCATATAGGCAGGAAAAAAAATGAAAATTTGTCATATTGGCTTAACGGTTTTCACTCTGAATGCGCTGATGTGTCGAAGGACAAGAAACGAGCCGGGACACTTTAAAATGCTGCCGTGTGAAAGTCTGCAACTCACATGAGTTCATCGTGACATGAGGTGTTCTACCTCAAAGTGTCATCACAGCCCAGCCTTCCGTCTCTGGTTGCAAACACCGACATATACCCTCAGTGGCTGACACGGCCACAGCGTGCGAGGGCCTGGTCTAGCACTAGCCACCGTGAGTCTGCTTCCACTTTTAGCTTCTGTGCGTGAGTGATTAAGTGAGTGAAAGTTTGTGGGGGGTTTTTTGTTTTTTTTTTCCTTCTGTGTCTGACCTCTTCAGCCTGCTGCCTGTTAAGCATCAAGTCTGACCCAACCACTACAAGTGCTGCTATGCACTCCAACACTCTGGTGCTATATCTCTCTTCTTATATGCTGTCTGGTTTGGACTGCGTGTGGCGTCAAACCAGAGTGAAGTGATGATATGACATACGTATGTCATTCTGCTGTCGTGATATTGTGCTTGTATTCTCAGCTTGCTTTGAATGAACTGATTAAAACAATGATACAGAATCCTGTGTTGTGACTTATTGCATTTATTTGGCCTTTAGTATTCGTTAATTGTAACTCAACATCTAACCAAAAATACAACGACTTATTCTAAAATGCAGATGGCATATACACTCGCTGGCCACTTTGTTAGGGACACCTGTTCAGCTGTTTGTTATCAGCAGTTCTCAGGGCAAAAATGCATTGTTGATGCCAGGGGTCAGAGGAGAAGACAACAAGAACCCAAATACCACATGTAGTGTGTGTATGAAAGGGAATTTTTACCTTTGTCTGAATGGATGATGATTTCAGTGTTAAAATGATTGTTAAAAAAAAAAAAATGTTAGAAAGAAGGTTTTGTCCTCCGAGTCTGCATCACATGCAGAAGTGGTTATTTGGAAGAACATCTTTAAATGCATACAGATCAGAGGTTTCTACTGAAAATTATGGAATTTGTGTCAAGACAAATCTGAACTAAATAAATGACCAAGAATACTAATTACTACATCCTCCTGGGACCCAAGAAAAATAATTGTGATCAAATTATTTTTCTTTCTAATTTCATGCATCCTTGGGGTCATAGAAACATCCCACAATTTAGACTTTTTCTAATTTATTTTTAATTGCATTTTATCAGCATGTCCACTGCAGTGGACAACGGGACAATCTTCATATAAAGCAAACAGCTGAACTGAACTATTTAACTAATTATGGTCGTCAACCAACGATACAAAAATTAAAAACAAAAAACACTCCACAGGGCAACAGAATGCATTATTCTAGATGGATTTTGCACCACCTATTTAGTCAGGACATGTGGCTACTGGTTTAAGGCATTCCGGCTTGCAAGGCCAAGCCCCACAGCTTATCCATAAAACAGCTGTGCTGGTGTGAAGTCCCTGATAGGTTGACTCTGGTTTAGAAGAGAGTACCCAAAAATGCATCCGCCTGCCGAATGGCCTCCATAACCCAGTAGTTGCAGAGTTAGGCTGAAGGACCCGCGATCCTGTGAACTGACAAGAGCATGGAATGCGCTAATGCTCCTGGCAGATGCTATGGCAAGGAAGCTGTTTTGAGGGAAAGCAATTTCAAATCAGCATCCTTGAAGGGGGATGCTGAAGACCATCACGGACTATGGGGTTCCATGGGGGAACCTGAGGGTCCACACTGTAAGTCTCTGGGCACCTTTAAGAAACTGGGAGATCAGAGATGATTCAGCCCTATTGAGTGCTGAGTGACCAACGTGAACTGGCTGAATTGCTGCCTCCATACCACACAGGGTAAGTGCAGATTTGCCTGTCTCTAGCTGGGACTGCAGAAGTTGCCAGGATGGGTTTGCTGTGGCCTCATAGGGGTCAGTCTGGTGGACTATGCACCAGAAGGCAAACAGTCCCCTGCAGTACGAGTAGGCAGCCCTAGTGGATGGTGCAAAATCTTGTACTTTTGTACTATCTTGTACAGAATCATCTCTGCCTCAGTCCTGTTGCCTACAAGGGTTAAATATCAAAGTACATAAAGATGGTCCTGGCGTCCACCAATTGACATTTTATCAAAACATAATTATTTTAAAATGGAAAGTGGTGTTCCTGAAACCTTTACAAAGTCACATATGATAACCATGAAGAAAATAACAAAAAAGCAGCAATACTTAACTTAGTTCCATAAGTTAAGTATTGCTTAACTTATGGAACTAAGTTTCCTCTTTCCATAAACTGTGCTTCCTGCAATGCCAGCCATTTTGGATTGCGAACAAAATAAGGTTCCCAACATGCCAGCCTGTCACATGACATGTCCCCAGAAAGCCCAGGATGTCCTCTTTAGAGTACAACAGGATTTAATTGAGTTTCTTGAAAAGCTCAAAAGATGTGCATGAAAATGTAATGTCCACTGCAGAGGACAAAAGTCAATGGGCCGGGTCACAGCAGGATTTACCTTCAGTACCACTGGTTTGATTTTATCCAGAAGAGAAATCAGAGACATTCTTTTTTTCAAGTCTGGATTCTGTTGTTCTCTATTGTCCTTATAGTTTGTGCCCTGCAGATGCTGCTGTCCTCCAAACTGTACAAAAATTAAAAGGCTGCATAAAATATATGTGTGCTTTGCTCAGTTCAGTTTAAACAAGAGATCCAAAATGCTCTCCTCTGGAAACACTCACTGTTAATGAAACTGTGGAAGGGCGGATGTAAAAAGGAAGCATTAATGTCTCCCTTTGTCATCCCTTTTGGTTGCTGGTGGTCATTTTCTCGTGACTCAGTCATCCTGACATAAATCTGCATGAATAATTCAGTCATTATGGGCCCTTGTGTTTGCAGAGCAGCATGAAATATTGAATAAGAGATCACCAGTGGCACTGGAGCTGCCTAAGCTCCGCTCCCATCTCTAAAATACATGCCTGGCTGGTTATGGCCTCCCCCTATATTGTTGGTGGAAATAAGATTTTGTGCACGTATTTTATGGTGTTAGAAATGTATTGTATATTTTGGGAGTTCAGTTTTGTCATGTTGAAGTAATAAATTCCAGTTACTGTCATAAAAAAAAACAAGAGCTGTGATAACACAAAGGGGCTTGGTTTATGTATGTATGCATGAGAAAATGGCATCTAGTGTATATAGATTAAATGTTCAGCCGGTCGACACCGGCACAGAAGAGACTGCAGACAAGTTCCCACTTAATTAGTTCTGTAACAGCTCATTCT
>JAMQGT020010117.1:0-45124 GCA_024447675.2 Pterophyllum scalare | reverse complement strand
GCTAACTCGTGACTCATTCGAGCATTAAAAAAATACATCACTCAAGAGATGAACTGGTATTGTGTCTACACGTAACAGACAACTTAGCAAAGAACCAATTTTAAAATGTTACTAGCAGAGAAAAAAAAAAACACAATTTGTTTCAATTTCTTGTTGGTGCAAAAATACTATTTTTGCACCAACAAGGTGATTCTCCTATTAACCCAAAACTTGACATACAATATCTCAGTAAGTTGTGAGCGTGTCCTTAAAATTTTTGAGTAAACTCGACAAATGGAAGACAAAAAAAAAAGTGGCAGGCCTACAAACTCTCTACAGCAGATGAACACTATCTGAAAGTCATGTCCTTAAGAAATAGGGGGAAAAAATTATCAAAGACCTGACACAGGACATGAGAAATGCATCTGGCCCTTCAGTTCATCCATGCACTGTTCAGCCTCATCAGAAATGGTCTCAGTGGAAGGGTGGCTGTTTAAATAAGTAATTCCTAAAGAAGGGCAATGGGGGGGAAATGGCTGAGGTATGTCAAATTAAACAAGAACTGGACTGAAAATCCGGGGTGACGGGTCCTGTTGAAAAAAGTTAAAATGTTGGTTCAAATTGTTGTCGATAAGTCTGGAGAAGATCTGTAGAGAGGTACAAAAATGAGAGCTCATACTTGTCTGTAAAACATGGTGGAGGCTCTATGGTTTGGAGCTGCATTTCAGCCACTGCAGTAAAAGCATACCTAGATAGTGTTCTATTGTGTGTTTTTTCTGTCAGTTATGGACTGGCCTCCCCAGAGCCTGGACCTCAACATTACTGAAGCAGCATGAGATCAGTATGATGGAGAACAGAACAAAAGGCAGCCAACATCCAAAGAAGATCTCTGAATGTCCTTCAAGAAGCCTGGAGAACTATTCCTGAAGACTACTAAGCTGCCTAAGGGAGTTCAGGCTGTGTTGAATAAAGATGCTCATAACAAATATTGGCTCTCAGGCTTGTTAGAATTGTACAAACTATGTCTTTGACTTACATAATCTATGGATTTCCATGCCTGTTTACACATTTAAATAAATCATTGCACCCATTTTCCTAGCAAAATATGAGGGGTGGCTCAACACCTATGCACAGGTGAAAAAGTGCATTTTATTTCAGTGACTTTTGCACACCTGTTGTCCTTCCCAGGATACATCTGCGTGTACTCCACCCTGTACTTCTTGGCAAAGAGCATGAAGGCATTCATTGGCCGCTTGCATTTCGTAGGTGTGGCACCAATGGCTGTCCCTGAGTTGTGGCTCCTGTTCGATTTGTTACTGGAGTGAGGGGAGCTGGAGCACTCAAGTTTATCACAGTCTGGACTGACAGCACCCCCACTGGACAAAGAGGCCCTCCGCTGACGGGCCATGCTGCTCAGAACATACACTGCTGATGAATCTAGTGGGGTAAAGTCATAGCTGCAGGAGACAAGAGGGAAGAGAGAGATTCTCTTTAATTAACCTTTTTCTAGTGTGTGGTCTGTTCTCAGCATCTCATTGTCACTTATAAAACTTATATGCAGCACAAACAGTATTTCTGATAGTCTAGTTTGATGTGAAATATTTACTACTACTTTGACTTACAATGTATGCAAGTGTGTGTGTGTGTGTGTGTGTGTGTGAGAGAGAGAGAGAGAGAGAGAGAGAGAGAGAGAGATTAATAATTCATAATTATGTCATTTAACTGCAAAAAGCTAGATGCCCATTACCTTCTGAAAGTGTCAAAGACCACTGAGTCATCACAGTTAATGGCATCTGGGTGGTTTGGTGGCAGGCACACATCGCCCAGCTGCATCTCATAGCAAGGGATCCCATGGTGCACCACAGTAAGGCTTGGATAAAAGGAAGCCCACCCTAAAACAGTATATTACAGATTGATTCTAAAGCTGTTTATTCAGTTTGCATTCAGCAAACATTTGGTTCACTGGAAGATTCTAGTAGCAAAGACCAATTTAAACAGGAAAGAACGGGTGTTACTGTACCTTTATTCTTGACAAAAAATGGGTGATCCAATCGGCATTCAGCTGTTAGCAGGCCTTCATCTGGTGAGCCTGGGTCAAAGGTCAATTTAAGAACTGCCTGTCCAAAAGATACTGTCTCTTCATGGTTCACCAGTTTAAGTCCATCTGAGCCATATCGCTATAAGGAAAAATATGGCAGATAAGAAAAGTTTCTATTAACCAGCAAGATGGGCTTAACAAACATATCAGACAACCTGTCATAAAAACAAAAAAATACTGGATTCACTGAACTGAATTCATGTTTTTAACTGTACTTTGGCATCTCAATCAAAAAAATTATAATGTGATTTACTGTTTCTTTTCTGCTTTTTGTGAGACAATCAATTTGAAAACGAATGGATAACAACAATTATTTTTTGCATGAAAAATATCATTTTGATTAAAGAGCTTGCACATGCTGGTAGATTAACCAGTACAGAAACATCAAAAATTGCTTAGGTAATTATCAATACTGTTAATTTAGGGCAGCTGTGGCCTAAACTTATGAGATCATCACTGCAAATAATTTGTGCACTCAATTACTTGATTACTGTACTTTGTCAGTCTGTCTGCCACTTTGATATCTATCTATGCCATTATAATGTACCATATACAGACATCCACAATGTTTTACTCACCTGGTCAGAATATCAGAATTTTTAAGACACATTAAAGGCACTAAGTGTCGCCTTACCTTCAAAGAGGATGAGGACGGTGGCATAGTTTCATCATCCGAGTCATCATCTGAATCCCCGAGTTCATCAGCTTCCTGCCACTCCACATTAGGACCTCGATGGAAGCGCAGACGAGTTCCTGAATAGAGACAAAACAATGAAACGTGATGAATTAGCATATGTGTGCTGATATTGCAAAGAGAATGCCTGGAGGCAATAATATTGTTTGGACATCAGAGGTGAGACCTGATCTTAAAATGTTTGTGATTCATGCTAATCTTAACAAAATCATCCTGAATGCATGTCTAGTTGTCCTCAGCACATTTTGAAGGCACTGCCTGTCTTCATCCACAGATCATATTTGAAAAATAAATGTGAATTTTTGCATTTATGTTTAAACACCAAGCAAACACTATGAGGCATAATTCTCAAAGGTTTCAGTACTTTAAAAAGCTCACAGTTAATTCCAATATGTGTGACTGAAGTGACCTCTCGGTGTGTGTGCATGCACTGACATATGTACATGGTTGTGTTATGCACCTTTTAGGAAGCAATGCCAGGCTGTGGGGGGCCAAGAGTGAGACCATGCCATGTCTTCATCATCAGAAAATGATGATGACATTGAGAAAACCCCGGACTCCGATTCACTGCTGGCCTGTTTGTGATAATTAAGAAAAAAATTTATAATCACATCAGCATAATAAATAGGTTGAGAATACATGTTGAGCCTGTAACACAGACAACTTGGGGGGGGGGAATCACAGGGTCTGTGAGAATGGAAGGTTAGTGAAAGGTTACCCTGACACGCCTGCGCTCCCTGAGGTGGCCTCTGGACGGGTTGGGTGCGCTACTGGCTAATGGAGGCCGGGCATAGGAATGTAAACTATTGCTGTTGCCAAAGATGTGAACTGGGGATGATCTGAAAAACAGTGATAATGTCATAAATATCAGTAGTTGGTTATTTAAACACAAAACCTTGCAGTGGTGATATAGTTGTCAGACATGAACTCAAATTTATTATAAATGCGTGCACCTATATGCAGCTTTATGTAATCCTTTTGTAATTAAGACTGATTTTGCTCACTCCTAGCTGTAATGTTGCACACACCAGATAAGGTTTTGCTAAACCATGAATCTTGTCTTGTGAACTTACCCCCAGGTCTACTGGGTGTGCTTACTTTTACTACATGTAATGTTGCCCCTGTGTTTATGTCACATATACGCATTCCTTATATGTAAACTTCTACAAACCTTATGTGTGGGGCGTCCTTCAGCAGAGGGCTCTGAGGACTGGTGGCTATGTTGGCCAACTCAGCAAGCCAGTCGGTGCTAGGAGAGCAGCTGAGCTCCTGGTGAGACACTGCTCCAACCTGAAATAACCCTGGAGACCTCTGGTCCTCCTCCACCTCCTGCAGCTCTGGCATATCGTCTGAAGTGAGAAATTTCAGTACTATTCATGCTCATATCTGAAAGGCTCCGTTTGCTTAATTGCAGATTGCAAATTGTTTTGCATAATTTTACCATAATCCATGTGACACCCAGGCAAGGAAGGCAGGTCCTCGTTACACTTGAGGGGCTCATATGACACATCCATTTTAACAATGTTCTGCTGTTTCCTCTCTTTCTTTCTTTTTTTTTTCTAAAACAGGCTACAGTTCAGCTTACTCAGCATCCATCATCATACTCTGACACATCATCTGGTTTTAGGCGAAAACAAACGACAAAGTTAGAGCTTTCATAAGCAAAGTGAAACTACTGCTGACATCAATTTATATGGCATCTGAATTAGAGCCGAGTAATAACAAGTCGCACTTAATGAAAATAAAGTCTTTGCAGTTGCATGTATTGAAGATGTATGTGTGCGTGTGTGTGGAGGGGGGGGTTAATGGTAATATGTCTGTATTAGAATGCGGTAGAGGAATCCATTGAAAGAAAAACACGGCTTTAATAGCCATAAGTTATCAGAGATCATCATCACAACAAACAAAAACACCACAGTTAGTAGTGAGTCACTGCATATCATGTATGGCATCAATATTACGGAAAAGGAACAGAGCCTTTAGGGAATCCTTTGTCTCTGAATCGACACAGCAAACCTCTGTGAACAGTCATGTGACCCGCTGCGTGGAGGCCTTGTTTATAAACTTAAAAGGGTTTGACGCATGCGTACCAGAGCTCATTCATTCATAACTGCGCAGCGAAAGCGATAAATTGCAGAAATTCATCTTAAACAGTGTCGTACAGACCGTGGAAAGCATCGACTTCCAAGAAATGTGCATGAATGTCAATGACACAGTAAAATCTATAATTCTTATTTGGAATTGATATCGTCTTATTCGACAGTCAATGTAAGAAAAATAGTTCAAAACATAAAGGAAACTGCGACTTCCTCAAATTAACACATTTAAAGGCAAAAATTGACGACCACTAACGTTCCGATAACCGATCAAAGGCCGCGGCAGCTCTGACACCGTTGGTTCGACTTCGTAAGCAGGGATACATGAACAATATAATAACGTTCAGAAAACGGTTAAAAAGTAATATATTGTCCAAACAGACGGTTTGGAGGGGCTCGGCCTGCTCTTTCCCAAACCTTTAAACACAGCAACAGTTTCCTTCGCTCAAACCGAGAAGCTCTCGGGTCTAACACTGTAAACAAAAGAATGTCAACAAGTTGAGGCATGACGCAACCTCTTTGCCCCGTTCAAAATGAATGACACGAAAACCTCTAGAAACATTTTAACGACATTTTCACATTATTCAAAGCGGCTCCTACAAATTTAAAGAACTGTTTTAATACACACAACTGCTGTCGGATGGGTTTGTTGCAACAAAAACAACAAGCGTCAAAGCGGAAAAAAACTATCGATCTCAATCTCTCAGTCGACATCAAATTAACGCGTGACAACCTCGATTAAACATAATACAAGAATTTTAAGTACACGAGCCTCATGAATACCAAGTTAAAAATTACTTTAAACCTTTTATTTATTCGAAAACACTAGTCAGACTTCCCCACTTACCAGAGCTGTCGACATCAAGTAACTCTGTGGCTTTCAGTCGAGGGGCGGGAACAGTCTCTTTAGAGAAAGCTCCCCATTGGTGCACAAGAACATCAACAAGAAGAATTCGGATATTCTATTGGACGATACGGTTGAGAAAAATAGCAAAGGTGTGGCCTAGTTTGTTGTTTATCCTCTCATTGGCTGAAAGTACATGCCTGTTACTAGCCAGTAACAGCTGATTGGCAATGACAGGAACAATGCATGATCTTTTTTTTTTAATCTGCAGTGTTGCAGCTACTGCAACAAATACTCGCACATATCGCTCTGAAGATAAAATTCTCTCTCTTGTAATGAAATAATCTCTTGCATGATGTGGTGATTGGCTGAAGAATGAATGAGTGAATATGTAAATTGTGAATGAGTAGTCACAGACTTTCATTACTATGACAAATACTGATATGAAACACCAATACAAAAAAGAAAAAACCTTTATTGACATGAAAAGTGAAACATACAGTACTTTTAGCCAGTATTGTGATTTTGCCTTCAAAAAAGTACTAGTCCTACCAGGGGGTGGGGGGGTGGGGGGCGGGGGAATATAATCTGCATGTTTAACCAGTTAAACAATTTAAGCTCCAGACAAAATACATTAGACTTCAATACTTTAAAAAGAGAGAGAAGAAGTAAGAGACAGGACCCACTTTAGATTCCCGTTGAGCATGAAACTGTATAGGTTGTTGGCAGAGGTAGACAGCAACAATGGATGTCATAATAATGTATGTTTCACCTATGCAAAAACAGAAGTACCTCAGTTTTACATTGAAACACAGAAAACTTAGTTGCCTTAAGAAGTTGCCTATAATGACTACTGTCTTGTTGGGCAGCTCATTAAGTTTAAAGTGGGCCTATAATAATAACAGTAAATACTCAGTTTTAAAATTGTACAGCAATGTGTTGTGTATTGTTACAAAACTATCAGCTATCTCTCTGAACGTTGCTTTTTTGAAAAAGAAAAAAAAAGCTTAGTATCCGGCTAACGGCCACAAACACTTAGCAACAGTGATCCATGGTTTATGAGCATGTATTCAAGGGACTCGATTTTATGATAAACAGGAATGTATTTTTGTAAAAGTTTTAAGGTACTACCGAGTCTTTTGTAATCAAAATGTCAAAGAGGTTATCCTTTACAAACCGTTCATCCTTACTCTGGTTTGGGCTCTTGTACATGTGACATTTGCTCACACTTATCCAGTAAGAAATTAGCTTTGGCTTTTGACTTTGACACACAATGTTCAGAAATTTACAAATGATATAATATTGTATGTGTGGCTTTAACACTGTGGAGATAATGTGAAAGTTAAGAAAAATGTTCAAATTACAAGCAAATAATGCACCTGACACTGACAAGTAAAATGTACACTTCCATTTTTAAGGTGAGTGCTGCAGGAAATGTTTTTTTGTTTTTTTTAATGTAAAACAAGCTTTAAGCAACTCTGCTTTGGCTTACTTCCGTCATAAATTTCTGTGGCAAACTCTAATAAAATGAACCTTGTCTCAAGGGAATCTGACCATGTCTGTTTTATATATCTGACACTCAAATGGTTTATGTAGGTGGATATTCACATTTCTTGTAAGAAAAGCTGTTTAAGTGGTTACAAGCCTTTTTCCATCCACTCATTCACAGTCCATTGCAGTCACTTCATGCAGTCTGTTGCTCAATTTCAGGGCTACTTCCAAACAGGGTCACCAGCTGCTCCTCATAGTTAGCAATGTTTCTCTTCATGATGTCCATGCATGGGCCTAGTAATCTCTCAAAGGCCTGAACATCCATGACTGATAAAGAAAGAGCACAGACACAGTCAGAACTTTAAGGTAAATATTAAAGAATAATGTAAAATAATATGTGTTTTACTGGGAAATGCACATCACTGACACAATATATGAATGAACACAAAATGTACCCAAACATTTGACACTGCCCACAGCATAGGCAGATGCAGCTCTGGGTTTGTTTGTGACAAGAGCCAACTCCCCAAAATACTGGCCCCTGGAGCATGTAGCGATTTCCACCTCCTCTTCTTCTTGGTCTGTTTTTGTCTGGCAGAAAACAAAATGTGTCTTGTAAGTTTAAATTTAAAAATCACACACAAGTATTTTATCAGAGGCTTGTCTAAAGAGAGGCAGTGCAAACATACCCGGCTTCTCTTCATAGTGATTCTAACTTGGCCAGATTCAACAATGTAGAAGCAATCTGCTAAATCACCCTGTGACACAAAGCAATATGATAATTGCAAAGGAGCAAAAAAAAAACAAAACAAAAAAAACAGGGTACCCACTGTTTACAATTGTAGAAAATAAAAATGTCCATTAAAAACAGATCATACAAAGACATCAGTCACCTGAGCAATAATCTGTTGTGAGTCACTGTACACCCTGGTGGACAGCACATCTACTACCTTCATTCTCTCTGACACCTGTGCAGGAAAACATATTTGATTTGCAATGGTTTCACTATAAACACTGTAAATACTTAGTGTACTGTCTTAATGCTGGAGGACAAAGCTAATCTTAACCTCTAAAGATGTAAGCAGGGGTAATGTTTCAATGAATGCTTCATACAGCTTCCTCTTCTTGGCATTGTTCTTCACTATGATCCTCCTGAATGTCAGACGATCCTGAAACGCAGATTTAATGCTTCATGTTAACTGTGCATTCCCCCGCTTGCTCCTGCTTTAAAACATTAAACTAAATTTTCTGATGACATTAAACCTCAGAGTATATACATAATAATGTTATACACTGTAAAATAATATTCATCAGGGTCACGGGGGGGGGGGCTGAAGCCTATCCCAGCTGCCATAGGGCGAGAGGCAGGGTACACCCTGGACAGGTCACCAGTCTAACACAGAGAGACAGACAACCATTCACACCTATGGGCAATTTAAAATCATCAATTAACCTAACTCCACTAACTGCATGCCTTTGGAGTGTGGGAGGAAGACAGAGTACGCAGAGAGAACCCCCACAGACACGGGGAAAACATGCAATCCATGTTTTCCATTATCCGCCTGGCTGCTGGCAGATGATGGATTCAAACCCAGGAATCTTCTTGCTTTGAGGCAACCACTATGCCACCATGCTGCTATATTGATATATGTTAATAATATATAGAGAAACCTTTATACAAATACTGCTATACAATTTTAAAACGGTGCCAAGCCTAAAACAAAGGATTAATGGCCAGACAGCATGATCAATAGCAGGATGCAGTTACATGCTGTAGGAAACATAAGTGACTGCAGAGGGCGCCCTGCAGCTAATAAACCTTTTCCCTCATCCAAAGGCTGTAACCTCATGGTATAACGGTTGCTATAGTTGGACCCACGCCAAGTTAATATCATATCCCTTGTTTATAAAATTAGATTCTGAATAAAGGGCCAGCTGTTTGATTCAATGCATTTTTGGTAGCAACCTTCCTCCTTGACTTAAACTGATTGCTGGTCAAACAGACCCAAGACTCAAAAAAGCAAACTACAAGCACTCAGGTCAGCAGGGGATACAGCAGCAATCTACCCAGTCTGCACTGAGAGGACATAACAAAGATGTTACCCACAGTGTAACGACAGCGCTCATAGTCACTAATAAACAGCTGCTTCACAGAAAGAAGTCAAACAGCAACTGGATACTGAAAACAGCTGTTGTTATAAAACAGTTCTGTGTTGGTTTTGCTTAAGCAAAATAACATTCAGCTGAATTTTAACAATAAACAGATCAGAGCCTGGGGTGAAGCAGCTGTTTTCACCTTCATTTGTATTCACCTAATGATGGCCTCCACACTGCTGCAGATAAACTCACCGTATATTTAAATCATGACAGCTGACAGCACAGCGTGCTATAAAAACCCGATTAAGGATCCAACTGTGCTGTTGCAGGGGATGTAATGGTTTACTCACTAGGCACCAAAGGGCTCCAGGTGAAGTGGCGATTATTGTGGCTGCCCTGGGGGTGTTGTACATCAGCGCCAGTTCTCCAAAGCTGCCTCTGTTGTCATAGCAGCCCACCAACTTTTCCATGCCATCAACCTTCACAAAAATGTTAAACGTGCCACTGAATGAAAATACAGCAGAGAGAGAGAGAGAGAAATGAGGATAGATACAAACACAAAACAGCCACACACTGAAAATCTTTAGTTAGCCCAAACTAATGATTTCAGGCCTCATTTTGCAGCTCTGTTCATTTTCTAAGTTAAAATAATTATGACGTGATTCAAAATTCATGAGTAAGTTAAGCCCACCTTTCGATAACATAGAAGTTGTCCCCATCATCATCTTGATCAATGATGTGTTCCCCTTCTGTGCAGAACTTCTCGAACATGGCATCCAGCACCTGAGACATCTCTTCCTGTCATGGTGAAAAATGGCAGTCAAACAGTGAAACCATGGTGCTGATTACACTAAGAGTTTGTTTTTGCCACTTCCAAAAAATAACCGTCTCCAAAAAGCAGGCACAGTTCACCTTGGCATGCGGCAAAGAGGCTGCTGGCCTCAAGCCACGATCCTATTTGCTTAATTTAATAGATGGCAGGGCAAAATTCAGAGAAGAACTTATAGAATAATCCACTCACAGGATCCAAATTCTTGAACAGAAGAATGTCCCTACATGCTTCCTGTAGTCTTTGCCTCTGCTCGTCAGTTTTAGGGTGAGTGACCTAAAACAAAAACCACACTTCAGATTCATAATCTCGGTGGAGTTAAACCAATAATGCAAATTACATAATTGCATCATAGGATGCAGTTTACCCGTGGCTCTTTGTCCTCATCATCTTCATCAGGATTGAATGCTTCAGCACACACTGCATGACAGAGACACACAAATAAGATGTAAATTTCTCCTGTTGATGAGTAGTAATTATTTGTCCATATTCATAGATTGTTGCAGCCTGTCAATTAACCGTAATGTTGGTCATACTGAAGCATACAGGTGTCTCTGGGATCTTTGCTTTTTCAATAAACCTTTAGTGATCTCACCCTCCAGTGTCCATCTACCAGATCTTTATTTTAAAAACTTCACATTAAAAAAAACCCTGAACATTTAGGGGAAAAAAGACACTTTACATAACATTTGAAAGACAAATGTTCATCTTGAGATGGCCCACGGCAGACTTCATCCCAGTGAAACAAAAATAATCCAAATTCCAGGGATGATTCAGCACCGTTTCATGTAATAAATCTTGTAATAAAAACAACTTTTCTCATCTTGAGTACAGAAATATGGGGTGATGCATGATGGCACTCTTACCACATTTCCTTCCTATATGTTAACAGGACGATGGAGATGTAGAAAGATGTAACAGAAACAAAACTTTAACTTGGAATAATGTAAACTGGAAAAAATGGTAAATGCCAAGCATAATGATAACTTAATGAAATTTATTTTCATTTCATATACAAGCATTAAGGTGGTACTGAGTAAAAGATGATAAAAGGTAAGACATATATAAAATTGTTACTAAATAATTCTCATTGTTTCCATTCAGAAAGGCAAACATGCAGCTATCCAAACACAACAAAGTTATGTGAAACTAAAACTTTACTATTACTACATTACTCATTGACAGGTCCCAGACAAAGCGCTTTCACAAGCGCTAATAAATCAACACTATTACAGTAAGTGGAAGACAGTAACAAAAGACAGATGGAAAAATAGTTAAGCATCACTTGTACTGAAACCAATCTGAATCACTGCCTCGCTATTCATGTGTCATAGAAAGGTTGTTTTTTTTTTTTTATGTCTTCAGCAGCGACACTGTCCAGAGTGTTTCCTCTTTGACACAACAGGGAGATGATAACTCACCGGATGCTCTTCGGATGAATCTGTTTATCACAGGGGCTGAAAAAGAAGAAGCATATAAGCATGTTAGATTTCATCATAAAGGAAGTCCAGCCATCACAGACTCTGCTATTGTTAGGACAGCTTAGGTTGCTGTGTTTCTACATCTACAGCACAGGTGGAGTGGGCTCATTAGGGTCTACATTCAGCTGAGTAAAATCTGAATGGGGACAGCTGCTTTGAAGTGGATTTTAGTCTCTGAATCAAATTTAAATGAAAAGAAAATTCAAATGAAAACACAGCAATAAAGGTGCTACACAATAGGTCAGTATGAAATATACATTAGACAGAAGGTCTCATCCATTAATGGCCTGCCTGCCAGTGTTGAATCTCATTGAAATATCATTAAGAGACCGGAAGACTTATGGAGCACACAAATGACACAAAACACGGCAGTTGTTAAAAACTGCATGTGGAGTATTTCTCCTTATGTAACCATTGCAGCCAGTCTTGCAGAAGCCACCATTCATTGGGATGCTGTGTCAGAGCTCTGGCTTGCTTCTGGCTGCACCTCATTACAATCTTGCAGCAGTCACTGTGTTAAATACTTTAGGAAATGTAGGCCTGTGACGGCACACTGTGTACTGCTTGCATCATATATTAAGTTGTAGATCTTTATAAGCTTTGTCATATGTTTTTGCTATACAACCTCATCAGGGTAGGCCCACTGGGCCCGCACCTGAGACAGAAAATATTCATATGGGCCAGAGGTGCCAGGTTTTGTTTTTTTTTTAAAATATAAAACAAACATACAAACAGCACTCTGCAGGTGCTATTCTTTATCAGATCCTATCCTTATCAGAAAAACGCGTGCTCACGGATGGAGAGCAAAACACATTCATGTACCATCATTCAGCCTCTGTGACCATATATGGCAAATGACAGAGCCTTTGTAAATGTATGGCGGCAGGCGGCGGAGCGTCGCTGTGCCCGATGTGTTTCTCATTCTCTCCCACAGAACGGCAACGGTGCACCCATCCATACATGCTTATAATTCAAAGTAAGAAAAAAAAAACGATCTGGAAGCACATGCAGCATCCTCCTGACAGAGGTTACAGTGAATCTGTTAGCCCACCTATGAATTCTTCGTCATCGTCGTCGTCCTCCTCTCCGTTTTCCGAATCGATCTGCATGGCTTCGTCAATGAAATTGACCGCTTTCCCAGGTCTCGGGGCCGAATTTTGGTCATTGCCAAATGAGGCCTCTTCGGTCTCGCTCTCCTTAAGCTGGGTGAAGTACTGTAACGCAAACTCAAGCAAGTCCCTGGGCTGATTCCTCAACACTTCCACGGTAAAGCTCTGTAACAGCTCCGTCAGTCCTTCAGGAATTTCTATACTCATTCCTGTTATCAGTCTATGAATGTGGACAAAACCGGTTTGCTGCGAATTTCAATAAAAATCAGAAGCGCACAGATGAGATTTTTTTTTGAAAAGCCAAAATCATCAGACGGGTGTAGTCACACCACCCGCTCAGCAAGCCCTTCGCAGCGGATCCTCTCTTTTTCTTGAATGAAAATGGCTCAGGATTTTTGGTCCGAACATCTTCTGCTGCTTCTGGCTAGGAAACCCACGCATGTGACCCAGGAATCCATGGCAACCACCTATCCAGAGATTGCGTATGAGCAGCAGCGGCGCAGAAGCTGCAGTCAGTCGCAAAATACAAATGATGGGAAAGAGAAACCCTAGGGAAGGCTCTTTCAGTCATAGATCGATTTTTCACTAACAGAAATTAGATCAAATATCCTAATGCCATACGATTCGTGAGGCATATATGTTCTCCCTGTCTTCGTTCTCTCATACTTTACCCTAAACGAATACAAAATATGATAAAATAAGAATAGGCACACCATATAGCATCAAAAATCTATTTTATAAAAAACACAGACAGGCTAAATAAGTACTATCATGCAATAATAAACATTACATCTAGGGGGGAAATGTATCTATGAAAACTAGTTACTGATCCTATACAATCCTATATGATATGATAATGTCACAAATCATTTCTAATTAAATAGGTATACATCAAAACCTTAAGATATCTCTAATATCTTGAGGTTCTCTTACAGGGGGATCAATGAAGATCAATCCTGTATGTAAATGATGTTATCAGCTAAATTCCATTCATTAATTGAAAAAAATTTAAAAGGCGCTAATAGGAAAAACTCATTATAAAGAGAGCGTTATAGTAGCTCAGAGTTTTTTGTTCCAGAAGGAGAAAAAAATAATAAATCTGCCGCATGTTTTAATGTCATGAGACCTGTCAGAACACTGCGCCCATGCCACTGAAGTTTAATTTCAGAATGAAACATTTTTCCATATCATGGTGGAATTGTGCAGATTCTAAATGTTTCCAAGTTGAACATTCAGTACATTGACAGTACATAGACATCTTTCGCAAGCTAGACAAATGATACTGTGCTGTGGATTTCAAAATTACTGATCCACAAAAATACACATCCACTATATGCTAGAAGCATTTCTAGGATTGACGTATGTTCATAAACCTGCAAAACCAACATCTCTCAGCACAGTGGATCCAAAGAGCTTCACAGAACAAAATAAGGTGATGAGGGTTGAACTGGAATGCAGAGCAAGTGGAAAATGGCTTCAGAAGAACAGGAAAGGAGAGTTTTATAAGCATTTAGCACAGGATTTAAGGACAGAGGGAAGTCTGTGGCTTGGTGACCTGAAGTCATGACATGTGGTGGTACTACTACCACAGTATTAAAAAGTCCAAGAAAGCCAATAATAGCCTCATACTGTGTTGGAATTTCAAGGTTTCCAGCAGAGGGAAAGTTAGCAAGAGGGAACCACTTGAGGAAACAGATAATAGCTGTGCTAAAGCAGCACAGCTATTATCTGCCATGGTTATCATTCCTCTGTGGCTCCACTATGACACCCCTCCCCCTGCTGTGGCCCATATCTGTCACCCTTTATTAAGGAAGGCACTGCATTTTCTCACTCTGGCGAATGGGAGCATGTCGATGGAGTGACCTGTAGTGCTGCCAAACTGCTGCAGTTTGGCTGTTAGCTTTCAAACTTACTATTCAAGACCACTGTGAACTGCAAGACACAGATTTCTTTTTTTAAATTATGAATACAGCACAACCCCATTGTTTCATCTACTGTAAGAGTCACCTGCAGAAAACACACACTGCGCATCAGCCCTGTTCACTGAACCATAGATCCTGAAGACTGTTTCTACTTTAAGCTTTACCACAGACCAGTGGAGTTTGCAACAGTGTAATTATTAACTATACTTAAAAATGGAAAGGTTACAATATGGCTTTAATCACAACAACAAAGAGCCTGATAATGCACAAATCAGAGTCATATACAGTACTGTGCAAAAGTCTTGAGCTCATATGGGGAAAGAGGTTCACTGATTTATTGAAACACGTTCAAACATAGATGGAAATACTGGGGAGCCCAATATATGACTGATGGTGATCCACTGTGTGTTACCGTATCCAGGTGTGCTTTTACTGCATTGAGTTAGGTGTCTTTTGTTTATACTTGAATAAGTCATAGGTCAGTGTTAAGTGGCTTAACAAACAAACAAACAAACAAACAAACAAAAAAATCCCCTGAAAATGGTCAGGTACAAAGGCTGGACTGAAAATGAGTGACAAAAGCAGCCAGTATCCAACAGAAAAACTTTGAAAGCCCTTCAGGAAGCCTGGAGAACTACTGATCAACGATGCTTTAAAAATAAATGCATACATAGAAAAAAAAGTCTAGCTCCTTGAAAGCAAAATAAAAAGAAATGAGGGGTGGCCTAAGACTTTTGCACATAACTGTATAACTTTTTTTTGCTCCATCATGAAGACATTAAATAATACATGCCAAGTGAGGCGATGTGAGTATTCTGTTTAAGTTTTAAAGTATTCACACTGAGCCAGAGGAGTTTCTCATCGAGCTGTTAGATATGAGGCTATACAAAGATGATAAAAAAAAAATCATTGTGTCGGCCTTTGAAGGAATGCATGGTTTTATTATATGGTGCCAACTCAAAAATTTAAAGCTGAAACCTCTCAAATGGCAGTAAATGACGCAATGATTGAGTGCATCCTGCTTTGATTCTTCAGCTGTTAAAATCTATTCTGAATGCATTAGTGCCACCTATTGGACATCCCACTACATTACAATGTATTGTTAAACTACTGTACAATACGGTTGATGTTGCTTTCTGTTTTAAGTGTAATTAATCATTTTGGTCATCCATTAAGAGGCACAAAACCTCTCCTGTAACCTTTTTCCCATTCAATTGAAGAAACAAGTTCCATGAGTGCTACTGAGGATAAAATAAGCTTAATGTGTAAATTAAGCAATTCAGCATTACAGCTCTTTACAAAATGCCAAGAAAAGTAAACATTTGTATCTTTTGTACATTCAGGCTATGTGTCACATCCTTAAAATGTGTCAAGTGATATTCACTGGTAATTTTTTTGTTGATGTTTGCTCAATTCTCTGGGGTTTTGTGCTTTGCTGTAAATGTTGGAAAACCTGCAGTCTGCAAAGTTAAGTCATCCTAACAGATGCTGAGATAAGTCCATACAAGCAGATTTTATCCGATTTCAGCGTTCTTATCAAACCACACAGAAGTGCGGCTGATAAGAAATGTCCACCATACAGTTTCCATTTCAGTCACAGGTACATGTTGAGAACTCGGGTGAGATAGAACTCCTTTACTACCCTATTTTGATGTTGTTTTGACAGACAAATAACACTGCTGTTCATGATACATGCAACAATGGGCTCTGCGCCTTTATTATTCTCAGTCTCTTAGGCCCTATCTTTTTCTTCTCCTCTAGTCTGTGGTCTGTGCCTGCTCTCCCAATAAACGACTCCATCTGGGACCCTTTTGTGTTAGTTAGGATGAAAACAGATCTCTTACCAGACTGTGTTGTCCTATAACAGCTATACCCCCTCTGTGACCAGTGTACAATACTAATAAAATGAAAATCATAATTTCCAATAATTCAAGTCAATAGTTCAATAGTTGAGTGCCTCCTGCCTGAATTTGTTATGTACTGTCAGTACATTAAAAAAATGCACTGCTTGCTGCAACAAGCTCAGTGAAGAATCCTATCCTTCTGGGATATTGATCTGGTCAGTTAAGTAACAGAGAGGTATTTTAATCAGTTTCAGCTGCTTTGGTGTTCACAACACGTGTGCTAGAGAGGCAACAATGAGACAGGCCCCTAGAACAGGAATGGTTTTACAGGTGGAGGCCACTGACATTTTTCTTCCACATTTTTTCACTACTTTTGCATTTGTCTAGGGTCAATGTCACTACTCGTAGCATAAGGTGATACCTGGACCCTACAGAGGTTGCACAGGTAGTCCAACTCCTCCAGGATGGCACATCAATATCTGCCATTGCCAGAAGGTTTGCTGTGTCTCCCAGCACAGTCTCAAGAGCGGGGATGAGATTCCAGGAGACTGACAGTTACTCTAGGAGAGCTGAACAGGGCCATAGAAGGTCCTTAACCCATCACCAGGAGCCGTATCTGCTCCTTTGTGCAAGGAGGAACAGGATGAGCAGTACCAGAGCCCTACAAATTTACCTCCAGCAGGCCACTGGTGTGATTGTCTCAGACCAAACAATCAGAAACAGATTTCATGAGGGTGGCCTGAGGGCCCAACATTCTCTTGTGGGTCCTTTGCTTGCTTCCCGGCATCGTGGAGCCTGATTGGCATTTGCTATACGACACCAGAATTAGCAGGTCCACCACTGATGGCCTGTGCTTTACACGGATGAGAGCAGGTTCACCCCAAGAACATGTGACAGATATGAAAGGGTCTGGAGAAGCTGTGGAGAACGTTATGCTGCCTGTAACATTTTTCAGCATGACTGGGTTTGGTGGTGGGTCAGCGATGGTCTGGAGAGGGATATGGCTATGGAGGGACACACAAACCAGACAGGCTAGGCAACGGCACCCTGACTGCCAGCAGGTGTCGGGATATAATCCTTGGACCTACTGTCAGACCCTATGCTGGTGCAGTGGGTCCTGGGTTCCTCCCGGTGCACAACAATGCCTGGCCTCACGTGGTGAGCAGGAAGGAGTTGATACCACTGACTGGCTCCTATACTTGCCTGTCCTAAATCCAATAGAACATCTCTGGGACATTTTGTTTCGGTCCATCCGATTGTACCTCAGGCTGTCCAGGAGCTCAGTGATGCCCTGGTCCAGATCTGGGAGAGCCCCCAGGGTACCATTCATTGTTTCATTAGGAACATGCCAACATTGTCAGGCATGCATACAAGTATGTCAGGGATATGGAGTATCATTTAGAGTTGCTCCAATGAAATTATGGTCCAAAAAAAAAAAAAAAAAGCCTGCATGATTTTTTTCCCCAGTTTGATTTTCAGGCTCTCTTCAGCACTCTGTAGGTTGATAACTTTCATTTCCATCAAATGATGTGGAATCCTTTCATTACTTACACATTACCAAGTCACAATTAGTATAGAAATTCAGTGTGTTTGGATGCTTCATGTCTTTTACTGCAGAGAATTCATGTTTTTCATTCAGCCCAAAGAGAAAAACACTTGCTTTCAGTTTTGAATGCAAAACATCCCAATCCCAGAAATGACGCAAGCTGTTTTTCCACGAAACATTTATTTGATCAATAGACAGGATCACATCTTTCCATAAACAGGTCAGTTAAATATTAACAAATTTACAGTCATAAGGAATGTAATACAAAAACAAAAAACCAAACAAAATATTTGCTTTAAAAAAACCCCAACCCAGGGACTCCACCCAGAATAATGTGACCGCAGTGGCAATGAAACTAAGACAAGTCCAGTTTCCAGCTCCACTGTTACACATGCTTCCCTTCAGTGCTTCACAGTTCATCCTTGTCTGTTTTTGTCTGTAAGAGAAAGAGTGCAATTAGAGACAAGTCAGAAGAGTGAACCACTCCAGCATCTAAATGCTTAATTTTACATCCTATCAAGCAATAGCATGTCAAGTGTTCTCACCGTTTCTTCATCATCTTCCTCATCTACAATTTCCTCTGTGTCTTCAGAGTCCTCTTCTGCTGGTTCTTCTGGCTCCTCCTCAGGTTCCTCTTCAATCTACAGAAAGTCACGATTTAAATGGTTTGTTTTTTTTAACCATAAAGTCTTAAATATCACTGAACAAACGCTCAAAATGTTTACAAAGAGGAACCATTTCTAAAAAGCAAAGACAAGACTAAAAGCAAAGGTTCACTGGAGGAAGAGCAACCATTTACACACACACACCAAAAACTGAAACCTCTGCTATGCAAATTCTTCCAAATTAGTACACTATACAAGAGCTGCAGTGACTTGCCTGTTCATCTAGGGGTACATTCATGCTGAGTCGGAGCATGCGCTCTATTCTGTCTCCATAAGCCTTTGTGTCGGCAAGCTGGTATCCTGAGCGCAGTGTGGCCGTCTCAAACAGAACCACAGCCAGATCTGATGCAGTCTGGTCGTCAGCATCAGCCTAGGGATAGGAAAACAAAAACACTGTTCAACTCTGCTCTGATTTGTCCATTTTAACTGCAGTCCTGCAATGAACTACATTTATAACATTACTATTAAATCACATAATAAATCATGACTATAGTATACAGGTTTATAAAAGTTAAACTCACATTGATTCTGTTAAGCAACTGCTTCACCAGGGGATGTTTGGGGTTGATTTCTAGTGTTTTCTTCTGGCTGGCATAATAACTGAAGAGAGTAAATGGAAATACAGATTTAGAGCAAGGTAACAGCAGCAGTAGTAATGATCAGACACGCAAAAGTGAGCACAAGATTAATACTCACTTTGTGGAAATGTCCTTTCCTGTCTGGTAAGCCTGTGCCTTCATGATCCTCTCCATGTTTCCTGACCAGCCATACTGACTGGCAACCAAAGCACAAGGCGAGTTGGTTAGCCTCTGAGAGAGAATGGCCTTCTCAATCTGTTGGGGAATAAACAGGATCACATTAAATGATGAAACTGACAAAAATTAGCTAGAGATAAAATTCACTCCTTCTGCAGCTAGCCATTATCCCCTATGCTTTAAATATTACAGCATTACTGTCTGTCTACCTTGTCCTTCAAAGCTTTGTCCTTCAGCCAAGTTGTGAGAGGTTCAAACTCCTTCTCCAGGGCTTCCCTCTTCTCCTTGGCTTTTTCACTCTCATCAATACTGATGCCCTCTTTAGCCACGTTCTGGAAGCGTTTTCCATCAAACTCTGGCAGTGCCTGAATGCAGTACTCATCCACAGGCTCTGTCAGGTAGATGACCTCATAGCCCTTCTTCAGCAGCCTCTCAACAAAGGGAGAAGACTCAGCCTGTGGAGGTGGAAGGAGAAAAATAAATAAATTTCAGACTGCACAGAACAGCCAACACTACTTTTATGATAACTGAGACTGTCACCTGACCAAACAAATATATTCAGTCACCTCTTTCCTGCTAGTACCAGCCATAAAGTAGATCTTGTCCTGCTTCTCCTTCATGCGCTCCACATACTGCTCCAGGCTGGACAGGCTTGTGTCACTGTTGGACGTCTGGAAGCGCAGCAGCTTGGCGAGACGGGTCCTGTTGGAGTGGTCCTCAATGACACCCCAGCTTGATGTTTGTTCCAAACTCCTTCCAGAACTTATCGTTGTACTGTTCCTCTGCAATCTTCTTAATCATGTCCAGAGTCTTACGGACCAGCTTCTTGCGGATAACCTAAACCGATACAAGTAATGACTACTTTTCATACTGTATTAAAATTTTATGTTATTTATTCCAAACCCTTATCTAGTTTCTTAATTTCACCATGTTCTAATGGCCTCTTTGTTATTCCTGAAAGCACTTCATGATTTATGTGCTACATAAAGATTGCCTTGTTGCTTCATTATCCATTTTAATCAAAAATTGCTTCCTTGTTAAAATGATGAATAAATGATGGAATGGAAAGTGAATAGCGCTGCATGTTGAGCTCACCTTGAGCAGTTTGTGCTGCTGCAGAGTTTTCTCTGGACACATTTAGAGGAAGGTCCATCAGAGTCAACCTATCAAATAAAGTTTCCCTTAATCACAATGCAGGTGATATTAATGCAGAGAACAAGCATGTTGCCTTAGCACGTGGCTGTCTGAACAAGGATTAAAAATTACTCACCACTCCCTTGATGAAATTCAGGTACTTGGGCATCATGTCATTGAAATCATCTGTGATGAAAACTCTCCTGACAAACAGCTGTGAATGGAAGGCATTCATTTTCAAACTCATTTAAGTGGAACTGCTGAATAAGTTCTCTCTCAAATCAAATAGCCAACTTAAAACAGATACTAAATACTGTTTAGGGTACACACCTTGATGTAATCATTTTCTTGGAGCCATACTCATCAAACAGGCCACGGGGAGCTGAACTTGGCACAAACAGGATGGACTTAAAGGTTACTTCACCCTCAGCTGTGAAGTGGATGTGTGTCATAGGGTCATCATTGTCCTGTTTGGGGAATGAAACATGGTTAAATAAATTTTTTTAAAAATTAGAGACTGGTAGACAAAGCTGTTTGACAAAACTTTACGGTTTGTACGCTGACCTTTGAGAAGGTCTTGTAAAAAGCCTTGTACTCCTCTTCCTCAACCTCTTTAGCAGGCCTCTGCCAGATGGGCTTGATATCATTCATGAGTTCCCAGTCCCACACAAGTCTTCTCGACCTACAAGACAACTTTTTTTTAAGATATATGGCCAAAGAAAAACCTTTTGAATAAGAAATTTTAACACATTTTTACCAACTCACATCAGAGTAAAACAGTGTATAAATCTCAGATTTAATGACTGGGACTTTAATGTACCATAAAAAGACTTAATGATCGTCACATAAACGTAAATATAATCCCCAACAACTATTTTCATCATCAACCTACCTTCTTTGTCTTTGGTTTGTCTTTATCCTCCTCCTCTTCCTCTACATCCGCCTCATCTTCAGGAGCCTCTTTCTCTGGTTCCTCTGCTGCCTCAGCATCTTCCTCTATGGGCTCGTCAACTGTCTCAGTCTTGCGTGTTGAAAGAAATTATGCAACCATTTGTTCATTTCCATTTTGTCAGTTTCATAATGCAACTGCGCTGGGATCAAATTTGCATCAACTTGTTGAAGGAAATGAAAGTACTCACCTTGCTGGCCCAAACGTAGATGGGGAAGTTGATGAACTGAGAGTATTTCCTGACAAGGTTCTTGATGGTCTCCAGCTCCAGGTAGTCTGAGGCCTCCTCCTTTAGGACAAGTCTGCAGTTAAATAGAGATGAGTAGATTTAACTTCAAAGTTAAGATCATTCTGACATTTGAGTGTAATATAGCAGAAAGAAAACACTCTGCAATTCTTCCTCAATAGAGACTAGTTTATCATATTTATGCATGAACTGTAATAATTTTACAATCTTTGGTAACTATAAGGTCATCTCACAGCAGCTCTTTGAAAAGATCAGGAAACCAAAATTGGTGTGGGCAAATTTTAGACACAAATAACTTACGTGATGGTGGTTCCTCTGCCCAGCGTGTCTCCACGGGGGTCCTCAATGACAGAGAACTGATTTGAGTCAGACTCCCAGATGTGCTGTGTGTCATTATTATGCTTGGATGACACAATAACCCTGTCAGCAACAAGGAAAGCAGAGTAGAAACCCACACCAAACTGTCCAATCAGCTCTGAGGTAGACTGTCCCTCATCCTGCACCTCTGTCATCTTGTTGAGGAACTCGCTGGTGCCCGACTTGGCAATGGTGCCCAAGTTCTTTACCAGCTCCTCCTTGGTCATTCCAATACCAGTGTCAGTGATGTGGAGCATGTTCTTCTCCTTGTCAGACTGGGGATAGAAATAATACAATTCATTTACCAACAGATGCAAAGCTATTAGCTTTTCCATTAAAGTTAACTGCATCCAATAAATGTATTAGGTGCATACTTTTATTTTGATGGTCAGCTCATCATTTGTGGCCATCGCATCCTCACTGGTCAGAGACAACAAACGGATCTTATCCAGCGCATCTGAAGCATTGGAAATCAGCTCCCTAAGGAAGATCTGAAAAACAGAAGGTATGATGAGCTCTCAGAAATGCTCTACATATAAGTCCACAAAAAATTCTACAGGGTTCAGTAAAAGACATTTATTCATGCTCACCTCCTTGTTCTTGTAGAGAGAATTGATGATGAGCTTCATCATACGGTTAACTTCAGCCTGAAAGGCATGTTTTTCAGACTTTTCCCTGAGTTCTTTAATCTGAGCTGCATTCAAACCATCCAGCTGGATTGCCTCCTCCTCTCTGAAGGTAGACAGATGCATACACAAAACAAGATCAGAGAAGGGAACAACAGCAAATCACAGCAATCAAATCTGTTCTACCATCTGGGAATTAGGATCAAAGTTGCAGGGGAAAAAAAAATGCACTTCCTACTCTTACACAGATATGCAGTAAAACTTCCAGCTCTGCCTTCACTACAATATCAGGGTTGTCCTAAGCATGTGTGCACAAGCTTCATCACCTTGACCTTGTGCTTTCCCTGATACAACAACTACAGTTTACTAGAAAAGTATAAAGAGATATGCAAAGTGACACTTACCTCTGCACCACCTCATCATCTGTTCTGGAGCCATCCCTGCTTTTGCCCAAGTCGTCCTCTATTGTCCCATCAACGTCAAGTTCATCCTCTGCCTTTACAGCAGCTGTCAAGGGACAAAGTTGCTGGATTAAAATTAATCTTTAATTGCTGGGGAACATGTGGTAGTTTTCATGTTTATATTTAAAAACATGCACCCTGCAAAGACATTCCCAAAACCGCTGAAACCGTGAAGATTTAAATCAGGTTGTCTTGCCTTTTTAACCATAGTTTAAAAGTGCATGTATGCAAAAAGGGGAGGTTAGCTAACAGGAGACAGCCACAATATTGATGGGGTTTCTGCTAGAAAGTTCTGGAAAGCCAAAGCAGATTAAGGGACACTAGCATTACTCTAAGATAACATGAAGGTAAAATTAAACACGCTCTTCGCCATTAAAAAAATATGGCTAAACTGAGACTTTAGCGTCTGCAAGACTTTAAAGCCAAGTACAGGATGAACATGCAAAGTGATCACGCAAACAGACTGAATGAAAAGAAAAGCTCAAAACCCACGTTAATACTAGCATAGCGGCTAAAGCTAGCTAAAATATTGAATGATAAAATGTGAGCCGAGACAGAAAATATCTCCGTTACTCACCAAACGCTAAAAGTGTGAAAAGGAGACCTATCACCCAGAGTCGCTTCATTGTGATACCGTCTGCCTGACGACGTGAGCCTTCAGCTGCTTAGACAATAGCCGGGAGAGCAGCGCATGCAGCACTGGTTTTACAACGGGGAATGACTGGCTGCCTCTCCCACCAAAAGAGCCCACTCGAGTAAACCCGTGACCACCGACCAATGGCTGTGCACCACGCACAACCATCGACCAATCACAGCAGAGTCTACAGTACATGCTGTCCAATCAGTTTCTTCAACATATGCCAATACCCGAAAATCGTGGCTAGACACCATTGGCCAAGAATGAATAATCAGCACATCACTTCCTAAAATTTACCTTTCATTGTAGGGAAAACATCGTTGACAGCACTTCAAGTTCAAGTTCCAGAGCCAAGTAACATGCTTAAGATTAATGAACGTTTAGTTTATGGCTTTGTAGGTTTCAATTTACGTAAGAATAAACAATACAATGTTTCTCAATGTTTATGTTGTATGTTATTCTAGGATCTCGCATTGGTTTTCCTTTAAAGGAGTGGATAGTCCCCGTGGAAGCATACAGAATAATGAATGATAGCTTAACTCAGCCACCAAATCTTATCCTCGCGGTGGCGCTATAGAGTTAACATTGAAATGGCGAACAGTTACATTGTGTCATACTGGAAGGACTAATGGTTCAGTAACTAGTGCTTAATGTTCTCCCGCAGACCAGGGTGCAGGTAATTGATATAGTTAGTATGAATCTGATTAAAAAGTATTAAAAATGGCTACAAGTATCAATACTGAACATCTGAAATGAGATTTGACCGAATACAGTGTCAGCTTCTATTAAGTATAATAAATAAAAATTAAAAAATAATAATTAAAAATATTGCTCAGGGTTTTGACAAGGTCAGTAGTTTGATTTTCTAAGTTGCCGTTATGAGACAGTAAGTTGTAGTCCAAAATATTTTTTTTCCTTAATAACCATCCAATCCAATTTTATTTATAAAACCCATTTTAAACAACAAAGTTGTGCTGCACATAAGGGTTACATAATAAAATACAAGCTACACCATACACACACGCACAAACACACACATACCCACGCACATCAATAAACTTATCTAAAAGGATACACACACACACACACACACACACACACACACACACACACACACACCACCTCACTCTGGGTTGAAAGCCAAAGAATAAAAATTCATTTTAAGGCACACTTTAAAAGTGTGCAGTGTGGGAACATCCTAACATTGACATGGTGGGGTAGGGAGTAGGGGGCCAAATCATTTCACAGTTTAAGGGTAACGGCTGCGAAAGCTTGATGTCCCCCTGTTCTTAAGTCTTGTTTTTGGGATGCGGAGGAGTAACAAGTAAGCAGATCTAAAAGACCTGGAAGGGACATGAGGTGTTAAGAGATCAGCATAATATGGTGATAACAGCCTATTGAGTTAAATAAAAACATGGAATAAAATCTTAAAAATCAACCCTAAAACATACAGGAAGCGAGTGAAGGGAGATCAGGACAGTGGAAATATACTCCATCTTGTAAGAATTTGAGCAGCAGCACTTTGGACCAACTGAAGGCGTGAAAGGGAAGCAGGATTCACACCAACATAAAGGGCATTACAACAATCAAGTTGTAGTAAAAGCATGTATAACTCCATCAAAACCTATGAAAGATAAGAAGGGTCTGACTTTGGAGAGAAGCCTTAGTTTGTAAAAAGCTGATTTTACAACAGAATTAAGTCACAGTCCTGCTGTTTATCCAGTTCAGGGTCACTGGACTCTATCCCAACTGTCATAAGGCAAGAGGCACGGTACACCCTGGGCAGGTCACCAGTCCATCATAGGGCTAACACACAGAGACAGACAACCATTTGCATGCAGCTCTGGACAGTTTAAAATCACCAGCTAACCTAATATGCATGTCTTTGGACTGTGGGAGGAAGATGGAGTACCTGGACTGAACCCACACAGGCACAGGGAGAACATGCAAACTTCACACTGAAAGCTGGCTGGTGGATTTAAACCCAGGACCTTCTTGCTGTAAGGTGTCAGTGCTAACAACTGCACCAAAATTACAAGTCAAAATTTACCACTTTACCACAGTTTGGCTAGTCACTGATCATAAACTTACAGTCAGATCTGTAAGTATTTGGACAATAACACAGTTTCCCCCCTCTGTACGTGACCGCAGTGGATTCTAAATCAAACAATGGATATGTGATTGAAGTGCAGAGTTTCATATTTAATTTGGTGTGTTTAACAAAAGTATTCCATTCACTGTTGAAGAATTATAACCAAGTTTTATTCATTGTCTCCCCTTTTCAGCAGTTTTATGGTCAGATTTCTTCATAATTCCATGACAAATTAAGCAGATAAAAGGGGTTCATTCCACGTGAAGAAAGTGAGGTGAAATAGTGACTGTTAGTACAGTGCTATGCAATAGTATTGAACCACCTCCATTTCTTTATATTTTGCTTCCAGGTAGTTAAGCATTCTTGTAGTTTTTATTATTTATTTAATTATTTATTTTAAAGTGGTCTAGAGCAAAAATACCCCAGGCTTTTTTTTTAAAAAAAAAAAGTTATTTTTTGGACATTGGTTCCTTTTTCATTCATTTTTAGTCCATTCCTTGTAGCTGACTTTTTTCAGTTTACTTATAGCAACCTGTTGCAAAAGCACATAATTTTATATCTGTCATTTGACAGGTATAAAATGACGTGTTCTTGTACTAACATGGTGATTCCTCTTTAACTAAAAATGTGGCATATCTTGATAGGGTGTGCAATATATAATTTAAAAAAATCAGAAGAAACTAAAAGTGTAAAAACTTCCATCTGCTGCAGATCTGAAAGTCATGTCCTTAAGAAACAGGAAAAAAATTCAGCAAAGACCCGAGAATTGCATGTGGCCTTTCAGTTGATCCATCTTTGGTTTACTAAAGCCTCATCAGAAATAGTCTCAGTGGAAGGGTGGCTATCAAGAAGCCATTCTTAAGGAAAGGAAAGAAGGAGAAAAGGCGGGGGTATGAGGTAGATGGAGTTTTGTCATGCCTTTCAGCATGACAGTGATCCCAAACACCCTGCCAGTGCAGTAAAAGCATACCTGGATAGAAAAACACACAAGGGAACACTATCAGTCATGGACTGGCCTCCTCAGAGCACGGACCTCAGCACTTTTGAAGCAGTGTGGGATCACCTTTACAGAGAACAGAACAAAAAGCAGCCAACATCCAAAGAAGAGCTTCGAATGTCCTTCAAGAAGCCTGGAGAACTATTCCTGAAAACTGCTTAAAGAAATTACAAGAAAGTTGCCTAAGAGAGTTCAGGCTGTGATGAAGAATAAAGGTGGTCATACCAAATACTGACTTTCAAGCTGGTTAGAACTTTATAAACTCTGTCTTTGCCTTACAGCATATACTATACTCTATTACATATATGTTTGAACAAATCACTGCACCTATTTCCCACTTTCCTAGCAAATAAAAAGAAATGAGAGGTGGCTCAAGACTTTTGCACACAGAGAGCGTAAGCCTAGGGGAAAAAGGTATGTCAGTGTAATATCTGATTTAAAAAGTGGTTTTCTTTGTTATCAGCTAACGCTAGCAAGCTTGGTTTGCAAGTTGCATCCCTAAACTGTATGGGTGCAACACACACACACACACACACACACACACACCTGCTAATTAATTGGTGAGTAACGGAGTCTAAAACTAAAGTATTACTAAAACATCTTGGCAATACTGTACAGTATGCAGTGAATGAGGATATCGCTGTACCACTGATCTTTATCCACAAGGCAGCGCTATTTAGTAAGCTAAAATAATTTCAAATTATGGCAAATACAAATGGTTGAATAAATAGTGTGCAGGGTTCTCCCACAGACGTGCATATTATTGTACTGCTTGCTCATTCTGTTTACATGTTTGTGGGGGCAGAGGATCAGAATGTGAAAAGAGGAAGCTCGGTCTGAAGCTAAATAAACCTTTTTTTAACGATATTTCCCGTTTATGGGACCCACTGAACGTCAAACGCATAAGCTCCCGATTGGCTGGCTGGGAGTGACCTTACCAAACAGGGAAGTGACGTAAGAGCAACTACACAACGACAGTTTCTGTTTCTACTGAGGACTCCGTTACCGCATGCGAGCGGTAAGGGGTACGCCGCGAATTCCGCAAGGGCCACCACGCACCGAATGAAGCTATGGCGCCCTGGTCTTTGCCCCTTTCGTCTCTTCTGAAACACACGGACTGTCTGCTGAGAGCGAATATTTTCTTTAATGTCCTACATGGTTTACACCACCACCCCGTCAGGTCTCGCTTATGGAAACGGAATTTCAGAGCGGTGTCTCGGGGAGTCGGTCAACTGCTGTCCCACCAGCCCAGGAACAAAAAATGCGCCGCATCTGTTTGTACCAGCTCCGTAGACGGTCAGGACACGACAGAGAGGCTGTGGTCTGTTTACAGTGAGACCAAAAGACAGGCTGAAGGTATGAGTACTGTTCACAGTGAGGCGGCTATTTAGTTATAATTACAGCCGAGCCCTAAATACAAAGCTGCTGTTTCTTTATAACCCTGTTATGACTTAGGTTTCCTGCTGACTAATGCGCTAGATATCGCCATTCCACTATATTAATAGCCTTTCAGACAACAGACTCTAAATGTGGAATTAGATGTGCAACTGAGAATTAATTCATCTGTGTCTCCATTGATGCTGACCAAAAAAAAAAAAACCCAAGGACTTTCTGACGCTTTCTGAACATTTCTGAAGCTTAAAACCTGCAAGTTTTATCAATGGCATTGCTGATAACTGATCTTTTTTTAAGAAGACCAGAATTTGTTGAGTCTATTGAAAGTTTAAATTAGTGTTGATTGTGGACTGAGGTATTCTTTTGCAGTGTTTGTTTTTTCCACTTGAGTGACATCCCCTCCTCAATCCAGAGGGTTTAATATGATGTCGGTCCACCCTTTGCAGCTTTAACTCTTCTGGGAAGGCTTTCCACAAGGTTTAGGAGTGTATTTATGGGAATTTTTGACCATTCTTCCAGAAGTGCATTTGTGAGGTCAGACACTGAAGTTGGACGAGAAGGCCTGGCTCATAGTCTCCACTCGAATTCATCCCAAAGGTGTTCTGTCGGGTTTAGGTCAGAACTCTGTGCAGGCCAGTTCTTCAACACCAAACTCGCTCATCCATGTCTTTATGGTCCTTGCTTTGTGCACTGGTGTGCAGTCAAGTTGGAACAAGAAGGAGCCATCGCCAAACTGTTCCCACAAAGGTGGGAGCATGAAATAGTCTAAAATGTCTTGGTATGCTGAAGCCTTAAAAATTCCTTGCACTGGAACTAAGGGGCCGAGCCCAACTCCTGAAAAACAACCCCACACCATAATCCCCCCTCCACCAAACTTTACACTTGGCACAGTGCAGTCAGACAAGTACTGTTCCCTTGACAACCACCAAACCCAGCCTCGATCATCGGATTGCCAGATGGAGAAGTGTGATTCATCACTCCAGAGAAGTCTGGAGTCCAGTGCGGCGAGCTTTACACCACTGCATCCGACACTGCATTGTGTAAAATAAATTTAGCCATCCCTTTGTTATAAGATATTCTTGTGTTCTAAAATGCTTCTGTATTACTGCACCATGTAATATTCCTGAATTAAATAAAGCTGCAAAAAAAACCTCATGCTTTTTTATTTTTCTTCTCAGATCTGATCACCGTTATATCCGCTAACTCTGTCAACCCAGACACTATTTTTGCCAACAATGAGATGAGCCTTCGAGACATAGAGATCTACGGGTTCGACTATGACTACACCCTGGCCTTCTACTCCAGCCATCTCCACACCCTCATCTTCAACATAGCACGGGACATTCTCGTCACTAAACACCGGGTGTGTGTTGTTGGTCACGCTTTACAACTTGGCATTACAGATTAAGTCACTTTTTTGGGGGCTAAAAAAACAAAACAAGTTAATGCATGTTTCTTGTTTGTTTATGACACAAAAAGATCAGATCAGGCTTCCACAGAAAAAGCTATGCTACCAAAAAGAAAAAGCATTTGATACACAAACATCTTCCAGCAGAGATTCTGAAAAGTTGACTGAATATCTAAAGGCTTTGGTGAAAATGGATTGCCCAATAAAGCCACGTTTCTACAATTTAAACTAAGCTACAACTGCATTTAAGCTTCATTTGTACTTGCATAAGTAGACTGCCTTTTACCTTTGTGGTCCATTTATGTTGCTCATTGGTTTCAGTAGAGCTAATGCTGTGGTTGTCATTGTTGTTGCTTAATCTTAACCTTTTTAGTACCCAGAGGGCCTGCGGAAGTATGAGTACATTCCAGATTTTGCTGTAAGGGGACTTCACTATGACGTCCAGAAGGTGAGAGTAGAGCTTTTGTTGAGACAAAATTTTGCGTGTGTTGCAATGTAAGATCAAGTTGAGGACCATTGGTATGATGATATTTAATTATTTTCAATAGGCATTACTGATGAAGATAGATGCTTTTCACTATATCCAGTTGGGAACTGTATACAGGTATGTGTGCACTTTGTTAATTCCATGTCCAGGCAGTGAGCAATAATACATCTTGCATTTTCATGTCAGGTCAAAGATTTGTGAAGTTAAAGTGTGTAGTATGGGGTTGATGCAATCGTGCCATTTTTGAGGCTTCTTATCATGGAGCATTTGTGTGGTTTAGCATCACTTTTAGCCAGGTGCATATCATACAAATGACATGCTATTAACTGTTCAAGAATTTACATTGTTTAATGTTTCTGATTCAGAGGTCTTCATCCAGTTCCTGATGAAGAAGTAATCGCCATGTATGAAGGTTGTCATGTACCTCTAGAGATCATGAGTGACTTCTATGGCAAGGTGATCAGCATTTCCACACTTTCATGTCTTAACACAGATACAAAAACATAAATGCTAATTATGATAATCACTTCCCTGCAGAGTACGCATGGTCATACAATGAAGCAGTTCATGGACATATTCTCCCTGCCTGAGATGACCCTTCTATCGTGTGTCAATGACTTCTTCATGAGGCACAATATCGACTATGAGCCAGTCCATCTCTACAAAGACGTAAAGGTGAGCTGTCTTGTTATGACGTTTTGATGCAATGATTTGACAGCGCTCTCTAGTTCCTGATTGGATATCCCAAATGCCAGTGTGTGTAATTATATAAAATCTAGCCATATGTTTATGACTAATGCTGTATTTACATGTATCCAGGGTGTGCTGTGGTACTCCAGCCATTCACTTCCATCTTATTTTTAGCTCTGAAAGGCAGCAAAGTCTAATTTTAGTCAAGCAAACTTGCTCGCAGCCATATGCGTCTGTTCTCTGGTGGCTCCGCTGACTTCACAGGGAGAAGAGCGAAAAATCAAAACTGTGCTCTCCCTTTGAGCCAACTGTCATGCTGGGCCTGTCTACTCTGTGTGACACTCTAGGGTTTTTGTCAGATCACTGTCTTTAAAAGCCCTCACACTTACACTCTGTTCCACAAATGCTTTTCATAGCTTCTCAAGGACACCCCCAATTAATTGCTTTCCTTTCTAAGCTTGTTTTATTATTCAGAACTGACCCTATTGTTTTGAAACATTATATCCCTTTGACTTCTCTGTGCATCAAACGGTCTTTGTGTGTGTTAAACATCCTAAGTTTTCCTTGAAAGGTTCAGGATTTCAGGGGAAAGCTTATTCACACATTCAACGATTCAAACACTTTCTTACTGTGTCACCAAAGAAACTAAACTCCAGGGCCTTCTTTCTTCATAGTCATTTGTATTCAGAATTGCGCTTCCTTTGTGCTTCTAAGTCAACTGTTTAGACAGCAAAGTTGTTATTGGACCTGAATGTTAACATAGTGTCGCTGAAGTTATGACTTCTGGCTAAGGGCTGTTTACTTTTCTTTACAGGAAGCGATTAGAGATGTTCATGTCAAGGGCATAATGTACCGAGCTGTGGAGGCGGATATTGGTAATTTTCTTTCTTTATTTTTCTTAGATTAAACTAATGAAAGAAATTATATGGCCACATCTGAATAGTTGCCATAAATAAAAAGATAATTTAGGCTTAATGAAGCTGTGATTTAAAATTAAAAGCATAGTTTTTGTGTGTGTGTGTGTGTGTGTGTGTGTGGGGGTTCTCTTTTCAGAGAAGTACATTTGCTATGGTGAGCAAAGCCATGCTGTGCTGAAGAAGCTGTCAGCGCATGGAAAAAAGATGTTCCTCATTACCAATAGCCCTTTTGACTTTGTGTAAGTGAGAGCAAACAGAGTGCAAGTGTTTGTTGACGTGATTAATTGAAAATGTTGTGTATTGGTGTACTAATGTTTAATTGGTGCCAAGTTTTATGGATGGGCAAACACACATCAGCGGGCTGCTGTTTGTAATTCATTGTAAATCATTCACTGTGAAGCCTTTTGAAGTCAGGCTTTATTGCAGAAATGTAACAAGCTGTGCGTATCCAACCTCAAAAGGTTGAAAAATCACTGAAATTATATCTTTGCTATAATATTTTGTTACACTGAGTTATCACATCAGCAACGATGGGCATTATGCATGCTGCAGCGTGCAAGTTCTCAAATTTTTATAAATGCCATAATTCAGAGAACAAGCTCCTTAAATGTGTTAATAAATATGTAAATGTTGAAATGAAATATTGAGAGGTTGCAAATTTGAATTAGCAGGCAGTCTAATTTTTACCCAGCTGGGTTTTTTCGATTTGTCTGTCCTCCATTGTTACAAATTAACAGGTTGAACAATATGGCAGTTTAACTGAGTTCACACTAGCACAGTGCTGTATGGACATGCTAATCCAGGTGTATATCTATTGCCTAATCTTAGTGTTGTACCTTCATAACGAGCTTTAAGGTGTCACTGACAAAGTAATAAGCTGAATTTTTCTCTGCCGCAGGGACCGAGGAATGAACTACATCGTAGGAAAGGACTGGAGGGACCTGTTTGATGTTGTCATTGTTCAGGCTGATAAACCTAGTTTCTTCAATGACAGGAGGAAGTAAGTATGTTTGTTTATGCATCTCATACTATCCTCCTGTTGTGTCCCACTGGAGGACCTCATTAACAAATACTACATGGCTGCATTGTCAGTAGTTTTACTATGTGTTCAATTTGGCATTTCAGACCTTTCAGGCGAGTGACAGACAAAGGTGCGCTGCTGTGGGACAGAATCCACAGGCTGGAGAAAGGGCAGATCTATAAACAGGTACTGTGCCATGACAAGCCCATTTAACAGTTCTAATAAATTCCACTGGATACACCTCATGATAAAACTGGTTAATTTTTCTCTTTTATGTTTGGCTTTGATATCCAGGGAAACCTTTATGAATTCCTCAGGCTCACTGGCTGGAGAGGATCCAAAGTACTCTACTTTGGCGATCACATCTACAGTGACTTGGCAGTAAGCAGCATATTTATAACAAAAAATCAGAGCTACACCAACACTACCCTGTAGTATGAAAAATTATGGTACTATGAATATAAACAAAGAGTGGAACCCTGCTTTGACCATGCAGTGCTTTGATAATGCTCCATTAAGTGTTTTTCCCCTGAACTTAAAGGTCTCAGACTGGATTATTCTTTACAACAGAGTCTTACTGTTCTCTTAGAAGATAATGGGGTTTGAAATATACCACTTAATGCACTAATGCTCAGTTAGTGAGCCACTGCATTGGGTTTGGCTGATAGATGATTGTCCCTGGTATATCACACCTACCACATCTGCTGTAATGATAGCACCTCATTTACCTTTTTATGCCTGTAACTTTGGGCAAAGCAGGGTAAATTATTATTATTATTATTATTATTATTATTGCTGTTGCTGCTGTTGTTTTTACATATATGCATTTGCTTGATTAGCTGTAAAGGCTGCTAATGAAAGGTAGATTTTACATCATTGGCATGCTGCCTTGCATATGGCAGGCAGCCAGGAGTCAATTATGTCGTCTTGCTTGTTTAGAGAGATGAAAGCTGGCATTTTGTAGTTTACACCAGTCACAGCTTCCACACGGGCTGTCTGGTTGTAGAATGAGATCATTGCTGCAAGTGGGCACAGAGTAGAAACATCTCTGGGTTTCTTCATTTTAATTACTCAAGTCCAAAACATGTTCTCACCTTGGTTGTGCTGCAAATGGCATTTTCAGAAGTCTGTGCCATGTTGCTCCTAAGGTGCTTGTTCTGGTTCTGGTATTGGTTATCTGCCTTTGCTTAGGTTTTAGGTGCATAACTGGAATCAGATGAAATTTAAGAATTTAAATTCATTTTCTTACTTCTTATTTGTACAGCTGTATTAATTTTGTATTGCGCTGTTAGTGCTGTCACATGCCGCTGAGTACACAACAGTACTGAGAATGTACAGCTCTACTGTGTGCTATTGTGCTGCTGATTTACTTGTAATGCATGCGAGTATGAAATTGTAGTATAAAAACATTAATACACAGAGGTTCAGGCTGTACTGTATGAAGTCCTAAAACACAGTGTATGGTTTATAACACTTCTTTGTGTTTATTGTTGCCTAATTATTTATTTCCTCCACACATGAATGAGTCATAACTCAAACCCCAGACCAAAAATATATATATATTTAAATAACTTGCATATTGTGATTTTTTTGGTTGGTTTTTTTTTTGGGTGGACAATTCAAGATGGTCTTTTGTTCAACAGGATCTTACACTGAAACATGGCTGGAGGACAGGTGCCATCATTCCTGAGCTGAGGAAGGAGATTAGGATCATGAACACAGCAGAGTACGTCCACATCATGACCTGGTTACAGGCACTGACTGGACTTATTGAACAGATGCAGGTCAGAAACCTAGTATATCATCCATTTCTCTTAGTTTTCTTATACTTTTTTTGTCTTTATTTTTATTCTTTAGTTTTTGTGCTCACCTTTCATGCACTGCTCTCAAACAGGTACATAGAGATCCAACATCTCGAGCTGTGGTCGAGGAGTGGATCAGAGAAAGAGAAGCCATGAAGTAATTATAAAATGATTTATTTATAAATCAGTTTATATAATTTAATGAAATACTGTGGAATTGATCTAACCATACCTTGGTGGTTATGTGTTTACACGGCAGGCCTCAGACCAAGGACATCTTCAACGCTCAGTTTGGGAGTCTCTTTCGAACATACCACAACCCCACTTACTTCTCACGCCGACTCTCACGCTTCGCTGACATCTACATGGCCTCCATCAGCTGCCTGCTCAACTACGACTTCCAGCACACCTTTTTCCCTCGCCGTACTCCTCTGCAGCATGAAGCCCCCTTCTGGCCTGAACACAGTTCTGCTGGCTTAAGTGTCTCTCTCAAAGGACCAAAGCAGAGTGATTAGCGACAGAAACACAGAGTAAAAAAAAACACAACAAAAAAACACGGAGACTGAATGATCTCCGTCATTCATTTATTTAACGTTATTTTCGTTTTTTAAGATTTGGGTTACTGTATTTTAGAGGCATGCCACATTTTGAAATGAAGCTCCTGGTAACAGTTAATGTAAACTGTTTATGATATTTATGTTTTAAACTAGGATTTTATGACATGAAGTCTTAAGAAGTTGATTTTTGTGTTGGAGAAAATTGTTTGATTATACAAATAATCAAACAGTGACTGCCCCTGCTTTTTTTTAATATGCAGTATAAACAACAGGGGGCAAGTCACGCATTATGTTTTTCTTATTTCTGAGTTATGAATTGTAAACAAATCCATCTTTGCCTTTTTTGTCCTTTGCATCTGTTGGTGTAATGGATATTCACAGTTACATTACAGACTGTGTTGCCTTAATCCCTTGTTCACGTTACTGCAGTATTTTTTTTTTGCAACAGCCTGATATAACTTATTGCAATTAGCTTTTTCAAAATTTGCCAGCCACAATCTCCGTTAATGTCATTATTTTTGCTGCACATTGTGATGCAAACTGCACTTTGACTGTTCCTGAGACCTTTAATAGTTTTAGCAATTTTCGCCAAGCACAGCATGTATGTCTCATTTTAGCAGATGAGAAATGTTCATATTTCTCAGGAAAAAAAAATAGAACATCGTTTCTATATTTAGCTTGAATGTTTCTTTTTGATGTGAGAAAGAAGCAGCATTTGGGTTTGTTAGGTCTGACACTTTTGCAGGAAATGAGTGAAATGTTTTCACTTGTGCTCAAACTGTGGATATATTTGATATTTGAGCTGGAGTTTTTAATACAATTTCAAAAAGGGAATATCAAAGGGAAAATTACAGTGGCCACAACCACTGACCTCATAATTTGTGTCTGTAGTTTAAATTATGTGTTCATGAAGTGTTTGCTGATGGTTTATTTCATTATTTATTAAACTGGATATGGCCTGATCCTAACCCAGTGATTATGTCTATATTTAAAGCCGCATGATGTGCTCTGATGTCTTAATTAACAGGTATGTGTTTACCGACTGAATAATCCATTTAATCTTTGCTCGTGTTATCGCTATTATTACCTATACAAACAACAAAAGGTTTCATGGTTATATATTTTATTTTGAGGACTGAATTGCTCCATTGTTAATAACCACTCTCTAATTACAGCTATAGCAGCAGGTTTATTGGGATTAAACCCACCAAATCGTGTTACCAACCAATTTCCCATATTGCATCCAGGGTTTTAACTGTCAGACAGGTGCACTCTCTGGGATTTTAGAAAAAAAAGAAAAGAAAAGCTGAGTGGTTTGACAGGGATCAGAAATAATCAAACCAATGACACTGGCTCCTGAGCTGAGGAGAGTATCTGCGGGTTCACTCCCAGACCTTACAAAAGCTTCATCAAAGCTGGATAGTTTGGGCACCACTGGACATCAACAGCACACCTCTGAGCTCAGGCTCTCCTCTTTCCATCCATCCAAACTGAGCTGCTGACAGTGGCACCCACAATTTTCCCCCGTGTGGGCTACAGTATACTTTCTTTCCTCATGTTCATCAACACGGTTCTGTCCGTGTTTAACAACGGGCTGGTCATAACCGTGATGCTGAGGAATTCGTCTCTCCTCCAGCCAATGAACGTTTTGATCCTCAGCCTCGCCGTGTCTGACCTCATGATAGGCCTGTGCGGCTCCCTGGTGGTCACCATCACAAACTACCAAGGCGCGTTTTTCATTGGACACACAGCCTGCGTGTTTCAGGGATTTTCAGTCAATTACTTTGGTAAGTTTAGTTGTTACAGGTTACTTTTTTGTGTTTCTGGAGTTCCTCACAGTGAGACATAGTGATTAAAATGCTTATGTGTAGACTTACTAGTGCTTCAGATTTTACAAAACACTACACGCTATATATATTATATAAACTCAAGCTATCAATACTAATAATGTTTTCTTGGTTTATAGAGTTTGGTTATATTGGTTTGTTTTTCTCATCTAGGTTTGGTGTCCCTCTGCACTCTTACTCTTCTTGCCTATGAGAGATACAATGTGGTATGTAAGCCAAAAGCTGGTTTAAAGCTGAGCATGCGGAGAAGCATCTTTGGGTTGCTGTTTGTCTGGAGCTTCTGCTTGTTTTGGGCTGTAATGCCATTATTTGGCTGGAGCTCCTACGGCCCCGAGGGGGTTCAGACATCGTGTTCTCTGGCCTGGGAAGAGAGATCATGGAGCAACTACAGCTATCTCATCTTCTATACACTTCTCTGCTTCATTTTACCGGTTGCAATCATCATCTACTGCTACTTTAAACTGCTGACATCCATGAATAAGGTGGGTGTGTAATGGCTTTTGCTTATCCATTACGCCATTTAAACATTTAAAATTCATGCATCTATCCATATCAGTTTGCAGTCTACCACACGCATAGTAAAATAAGTAATTAGCTTTTAATGTGGCCCAACTTTGCTCTCATTTAGCTGAACAGGAGTGTGGAGCTACAAGGTGGGTGTTCCAGCCAGAAGGAGAATGATCATGCCATCACTATGGTGCTGGCCATGATAATAGCATTTTTTGCTTGCTGGCTGCCCTACACAGCATTGTCAGTGGTGGTAGTTGTAGATCCAGAGCTGCACATTCCTCCTCTGGTTGCCACATTGCCCATGTACTTTGCCAAGACCAGTCCAGTCTATAACCCCATCATCTACTTCCTTTCCAACAAGCAGGTAAATGCCTAAAGTGTATATGTGCTGTGGAATTGAGGTACAATCTTGAATGCGAGCAAATATCAAAGAAAAATTGCCTGTGAATTTAATGCTCATATTTCTGTGTTCCTTTTTTTCATACTTTTCTCTACCAGTTTCGTGATTGTGCTCTGGAGGTGCTGTCTTGCGGCCGTTACATTCCCCATGGGCCCACTAGTGTCAGCATCCACATGCGCTCTGTGAACAAGGGGAGCTGGCTGTCTTCCTTTAGCAGAAGCATCAACACACACAGCAAGGTATTGCCTCTGTGACAAAAATGCTGTCATGGTTGTCAGCGTTTATTGGTGCCTCTTCAAGAACACAGACCAGGACACCTACAGACTTGTGTCTGTCACAGAGGTATCCACCGCCATCTGAGAACAGAATCAGCTCAGAGTCTCACAGGCAATATTCAGAAGGGGGACAAAATAAAAGGAAACTTTGGACTGTGCAATCATGCAACCTAGTAGAACGTAAATTTGATGTTTGTTAGTTTTTTATTCTTTTTTTGAGACTAGATTGTTTTGGCATTTGAGTGAATCACATTATATTGCCTGGTTATTTTGCAGTCTTTGTCCAATTGTTTTATTTTGTAACATTTTACTAGCAAATTAGTAAAATGTCTTTCGGAAATGATTTTAACAGTTGTGCTAAACCAAAGGAGATATTTAACAAATAGAAAGCACAAACTGAAAAGATTTTTTTAAAGAATATATTTGCAGTTCCCCATTTCTTTGTATTTTTAAGTCTAGCTACCTAGACTGTAGAGAAAGACTGCGAGAAACTGAAATCTTTGACTTTTTTGTTCATGAATGAAATGCAGTGAAATGTTTTTTTTTCTATTCACATGGGAAGAAATTCTGAAAGAAAAAGTATTAGGTAATTAAATATCGATTCATGCATATAGCAGACTGTGTGCCCCTTTTTATATTACGAGGACTGTTTCTGGGAACAAGTGCTCTGTTTTTATGTAAGCTATACAGCACTGCATCTTCCTGTGTTATAGTATTATGTTAAAAAAAAAAAAAACGGAATTAAAGTCAACAGTAGCCAGCTCCATTGTCTAATCAATAGTGACAGCTTGGCCAAATAATTTTATTTGTTTTTGTATTATGCAATAAGTCCTGCCTTTCCGAAGCTCTCACACTTTCCAAACGTCTGCTGCACAAAAACATTGCTGCGGTCTATATAGGCATCATTTCTCATGCGCCTTTGTGAATACACAATGTACTCAGTACAATTATTTTCTGTTCCATGGAAATAGCAAAGGAAAAATAATATGCTTAAATCAGTTTTTCTCTACCCCCAAAATCGCATTAGAAAAACATGAGAAATTTCAGTGCACTTGTTAAGCAAGCCTGCTGCACGGCTCACCTTGTGCATGTTTTAACAATGAGTAGTCAGTCAGGCAGTAAAAGACTTTCATTTTACTTGGTTAGCCAGCTCTGTGGTCTGGCAATTTTTCATTTGTATTACTGTGTGCTTTTTCATCTGTATAGACAGTTCAAAGGGGCATTAGACGGTTCAGAGAAGGATAACATAATAACATCTCTGGGTCTGATTCAAACACAGGACATCGTGTTCCACACGGCACATTCCTGAACCAACGATGAGTCACAGAGAGAAAAATGCATTGTTGATTAATGATGAACTAAAAACACACAGCTGAGGAGAATTTTTACTGTTGAGTTGGTGCTTACAAATGGGATAATGAATTTAAATCAGTGAATCTAACAATCTAGCATCATTAGTTTTACTCATAAATTTTACTTTGTGTCAAGTCAAACTTCAGCTGTGATCAGCTGGGACCCTTCCATCTGTGAGCAACAGATCAGCTTCTCAGTGATCCTAATCAATGAAATTCAGCCACTGAGTCTCTGGCATGAGTAACAGCTATAAGCATTGAGAGAGAGAGAGCTCATTTCCCCTTTGGCACACCGTAGTTATAAAACTGTAGCAATATTGTAAATTAAATCTACACTTCACATAACATTATACTGTACTGTGCACAACTGAGTGATATATTTTAGGTAAGTGTTTAGTACTCTACTATAATATTCTCAAATGGTTTTTTTGGTACCTTATGTTACTCTTTATTTATTACTGTGAATTTGTTTTACTCTCTTGCTGATATTGTTCCCACCCACCTGTTTGGTACTCTGTAAATATTGCAGATGGATATCTGCTTCTAAATAAAGTTCTTTTTAACTTTTATCTTGCCATTATAAGTTGCACGTTATCCTCTCTCTCTCTGTCTGTGGTGTCCAGATATTGCTGTGTGGGATATTGTGTGATTTGTTCTTTTCCAGAACTTCTGATTTTATTCCATATGATTTTGAGAGATATTTGTCCAGCCTAATAAGTTAGATGATCAAGAGGGAAAAAATGCATTATATTGATCTAATCCCAGATTTGGCATTGTCCATAGCTTACATATTTGAAGCAAAGAGCATTTCACACTTTATCTCCAAACAGGATTACACAATGTCACGCTATAATCCCGCAGCATTGCTCCCTTTATATCCTGAGCCAATTCAAGAACTTCCAAGTCATCCATCTGGCATGCTCAATGCAAAGCTTTTAACCTTTGTGATGCAACTGTATTAAATGACACGCACAGCTGTTCAATTCACATATATGCATACGGTATCCTGTGCCATACCGTCATCATCACTGCATTATAGATTTGAACCCCTGGCTGGCTTGTTGTAGCTATATATCAGGAATGAGACAATAGTGACGTAAATGCTATTTAATTAACAACCATCGTTTTCCCCTAGTTGTCTCTGCTGTGCGTACACTGCAGAGCTTTTAATGAATGTGAACACTGAGGACTCCCAGGTGACCCACTGGTGCTGTCGAGTGATAATGAAAAGGGCGGATTCTTTGGCGCAAATTGTCTGAGCTACAGGTTTACCCATTAATATTATTCATTCAGTGGAGATGAGGGACAGACTTGATGTACGTTTGGTCAGTGTAGAGAGAATGACAAAGAACTAAAATGTTGATTCTTTGAATCTGGAGATGAGAGGCAAGCCCACACCTGCACTGGGCTCTGGGAACAACACAGGTTTGGAGGAATACATTGAAATCGCATTTGTGGTGGCGAACGGCTTGATTCTCTTCACCACTTCTGTTGTGGGGGTTGCAGCAAATGTTTTTGTCATAGCGGCAGTGTATCGGCAAAAGTCCCTGCAAACTTCAAATAATGCACTGGTGGTCAATCTCGCTGTTGTAGACTTTCTGCGATGTGTGATCGACTGCCCAGTTCTATTAACCATTGTTGTGAGTATGCATCAAAATAGAAAAGTGGACCATTTCATCTGTGATACACAAATGGCCTCTTTCTCATTCAGCTGCTGTATCCAGTTGTTAACACTGGCCTGCATCAGTGCAGAGAGATACCAGGCCATTGCACAGCCCTTCAAAGCTACTCAAAGGAAAAGACGAATTAAGGCACTGATTCCTCTGACATGGACCTTTGCTATTCTGGTGGCTGTTTTTTGTGTGATTTTTTTGAAGGACTCACCTGTGCATATAAAATGCCAAGGACGACAGAGAGAAACATTGTTCTCCTATGACAAATTTGGACTTTACATGCTGTTCCCACTGTGGGCAGCATGTTTTGGTGTTATCATTGGATTCTATGCTCGCATATTTGCCCTTGTGAGATCACACAGTCGCAAAATATTTGATAAAGGTACTTTTCCTCTCGCTAAAAAAGACACAAAAGAAGATAAGTCGAAGAAAGAAGGAGCCGCAGTCGAGGAAAATGGACGTGGAAGACCTGAGCAAAACCCCACCTTGAGCTTAAGTAATGCTCAGACACAGGCTGAACCAAATTCACCCAAGAAAAGATCTGCACAATCTGTCTCCATCAATTCAGAGCATGAGAAAGAATTTAAAGATACAGTGAAGATAAGCAATCTAGAAACAAAACAAGAGCAACTTCCAATACATTCTACAGTGCTTACTGTGGGGACACCTTTAAAAACAAAGCGGGTAAGCCCCTGTGTCATGAAGGCTGAAGTCAATCTAGCAAATGGAGATGCCATTTCAAATGTTAAGAGCTTAATCACAAAGTCCGAAAACAGACTGAAATCTGAAGAAGAAACCAAAGAAACTAGTCCCCTGCAGCCCCCTTTGTTGTTTGCACAAAAAGAAAATTCTGAATCTACTACTGTCTCACTGACTGAGCCTGACCAAGCAATAAACAACAATCAAGGAGAAACATTGGCTGTTGCTACACAAACTCAGATGTCCACTTCACCGCCAGTCTCAAACAATGTCCCTGAAACAGAAGCTATACAACAGCCCGCAGCGGTTGAAGGGGCTGTTTGCATGATGCCTTCAAAAGCAAGCAAAGAGAGAGCGAGCAAAAAGAAAGAGGGCAAAATGGCTAAACGTGCTGGCTACATAATTCTGACCTTCCTCTTATTCTGGCTACCGCTGATCACAACTATCCTGGTGAATTTTTTAATTCACAATAAGACAGATACACAAGTAAGTGCCAGAAACAACAGACTTACAAAGCTGTCAAGTTAATTTCATTTTCAAGAGCATGTTGAAATCAAATAGATGATTCATCACATGCTGTATTAAGAGATTTTAATCTGATTTTCTCTGCGTATTAAGAGACCACATCTGGGGTCCACATGAAAACATCTGTTCTATTGTACAATGTCAATCTAAAGATCTCTTAACTCATAAAATTCTCTATTATTTTTCAGATAGTGATCTTTGAGGAGATAGCGATCCTGTCAGTGTCTGTTGCCTGCATCACATCACTGAGTGACCCAGTAATATATGCTGCAGTAAACCCTCAGTTTTCTACAGAATTTTATCGTCTGAAAAACAGGGTTAAATCCATATTTAATAAGAAAAGATAAACTTTCCACTTCTGTCTACTTTTAAGTAGACCCTACACCCAATGATATTCACTGTGTGAGTGAATGCTGAATTTAATAACACTTGCCTAGTCATTGTCCAAATATTAACTAAATTTAATCCCAGTTGTTAAAGTGTGACTTTTTTTATTCGGGTATAGGAAGCTTATTATTTTATATGCTGCTGTGTTATCTTAGATTTTATGCAGGCTGACGTCTCAGCAGTTACTAAACACTGCAGAGCAGAGGCAATGCATGCTGTGAGAAGCTGCCTGGACTAATGCAATCAGCTCTGCAGGGGGACGGTGCTGCACTCTCTGTCAAACAATCACCGAGGCCCACACATCTGCCTCCAGAGGCCCTGCAGCCACGACTAACCGCTGGGCCAGTCAGGTCTTCACATGTCCTCCAGCAGCACCTAATTATTATGCCATCCTGTTATAAAAGATGCTCTCTGAGTAATCATTAAAACAAAAAAACAGAAATCCAACTAATTATGTTGAAATTTAACAAAATAAGAAAAGACATGGGTCATTTAATGGATGTTTCAATAGAGTTACAGTATTTATTCTATCCACTGCACCAAATGCACAATGTGTGTGATCATTTGTCCCTTCTTCCTTGCTGCTTACATATGTAGTTCGTGTTTCATTAAAAGCAGAATTTACATCGTGACATACCAGGCTCATTTGTTTCCTTCCATCAATCTCATTTTTACTGACAAACCAACAAGAAGCAGAGACATACTTTAATAAAACAGAATTTGGCAATGAGGGCATGCAAATCCTTAATTCAACCAGTTAACAGACAGAAAGAGAGTGCGAACAACTGTCAACTAAAACTAGAAATCAGAGGAGCCGGCTTCAAATGCGGTTGATAAAGTCCTAACTGAGATATTTACAACATGAAAAGTGTACAAAATGGCCCTTTGACACAGTAAACTCAACCAAGGCTCGCTTTGAATGTTATAATAATTATCGGTAATTCACTGGAATTGATGTTCAACACTCTTTCATATGGTTTTCAGTTCATTACCATGTGTCCACATTGGGGTTAGTATTAGTTAAGCGCTGCTGAGAACATTCATTTATATTCTACCTTGTGACCTAACTAATATATACCCTGTATAGTTCTCAATATCGATTGTTAACTAACGACAGTGGCTGTCACACAGATCCATATCAGAATGTCAAATATGTAAGCTAACACAGAATTCGTCATTTGACTTTCACTTGCACATTTCACAAACATGTCAGGATGAGTGGTATATTTTACTCATCATCAAGTGATGTGTTCGAGTAGTTAATGAGTCAGTTAATGAATATTCACAACAGTTATCCTTTCCAGCGGATGTACGTTTTAGGAATTTACAGCAGTGAGGGGAGTATTAGAAACCATTTCATTGAGGGGGTTTCAAAACAATCGACGTAACGAGCAGTGAGTGAAACAAATGTCCCATGATGTGTAAAGGAGAGTGATTTAATATTCACAAAGATTGCCTTCAGGTAATGAATATGTGTGCTTTGTCATCAGAGGCCATTGAGAATGACCTTTAAACGTCTGCCTTTCCTCCTTAAATCATAGACAACAAATATGACTACTTTACATAATCAAAAATAAAGTTTTTTTTTCCTCAGTATTTTTAGGCAACAACGATGACCACGCATTCCTCGCCTTCTTCCTTGCGCTTGCTGTGCTTAACGAAGCAGGATCTGCTGGTTCGCTTCCAAGTCAGCTGTCCACATCATTTTAATACCATGCAGAGTTTGACATCAGATGAGATAACTTCAAAAAACCCCTTGACCTCTGTTAATCTTATAATCCCTCTAAGATTATGGCAGGTTGATGCTCGGTGGTCCCTCTCCTCAGCATCTGGCACTTCTTGAGACCAGTTAGCTGATCAGATAGGCGTGACATCTACAAGGCAGATACTCGGACAATGTTGCTCTGAGAGTATGCTGTGGTGGTGGAGCCATCCCCGTCTGATGAAGTCACCACTGGGGCAGATAAGCTGACCATGGAGGGAGTGATGTAAGGTTCATCACATTTCAAGGGCACAGTCTCATCGAGTTTAGCGTTCAGGCTGGCACGACTATAAAAGAAAACATGGGATTAAAGTGGGTGAAAGGTCTGACATTTTAAATGTACATTACACAAACCTATATATATATATATATATATATATATATATATATATACACACACATACATACCTACCTATAGAGTTTCTTAATATATTCTTGTAAAGTAAGAAACTTTTTTTTGTGTGTGT
>JAMQGT020010116.1:0-15142 GCA_024447675.2 Pterophyllum scalare | reverse complement strand
TCGCTGTACATCAACAAGTTAAAAAAAAACAAAACAGGAAGTTGGGCAGGTGTTTTGTGATAAAATGTACTGTGTCACACAGTTAAACCCAAAAGAAATATGCAATATGCATTGATGACTATCAGAACACTGGGAATGTAGGCACAGCCTTACATTTGTCATTTGCACTGATGACTATGAAACAATACTTGTATGTTTTTACACAGAGATTTGTATATAAAAAATAGGTACTGTATAGCCACTGAGAAAGTACTCATTAGTTTGTGTACTCTGTGTACTGAAACTTGGAGTTACAATGTGGTTGTTATGGAAGCTTGTTTCCTGTACTGAAAAATAAATAAATAATTGTCAGGCTAAGTTGACATTTTGAGCTATATCTCAAAATTTCAATTTACTAAGTATCTCGAAATTTAGAGATATAGAGTTGAATTTTTGAAATACTAACTCAAAATTTTGACCTAAAGATGGTAAAAACAAAACAAAACAAAAACAAAAACATTTTCTTCCAAAACTTCATCTAAAAAACCTTTTTACACTTCATATTATAAAGTATTATATAATAATATAAGTAATATACAAAAATATATAATGAGAGCTATGGGTCACAGAAATCAGTGCTCTCTTTGCAGCCAAAAACACAAACTTCTTCAGTTATTGATGAACTATAACCTTATTTTACTGTACCTCTTTTAGCTGATCTGTCATCTGTACCATTAAGAGACAGTTTACACAGCAATATAGTCCATATATGTGACTCGGCAGCGAACTGAATCACAGTGTTCATGCTACAGTTATTACTAACAGAGAAAAGGGCACTTTTCATAACATCTGAGACTGTCATTTTGACAATCACGTCCTTCCATCAACAAGCACAGATGCTGACAATCACTCAGAACAACTCAAAGAAAGGATTATTATCCTCTACCTTACCCTAACACATGACGTTATTGCCTGATCTCTCCTTCCTAACTCCTCTATCTGTGTCCTCTCTGTGAACCCTTAAACCCTAAGTACAACTCCATCACAGTCATAAATAACATTTATGAGCTCATCTGGAAGTTTCGCTGGACTCATAAACAAACAAATTGACCCAGTCTCTATGCAGACCACAGTTGTAGCAATGTCTGTTTGAAGAGCCATTTACTGTAAATAACTGTCTGCAAATGTACATGTTGACATACTCCAAACACAAGTAAAAGTGTATGAGAGTACACATGACAGTACGAACTGGGGATAAATTTGTGACCTTGCATGGTCAAATGCAAAGCTTTGGCTTTTAGTTTGCTTTGCACAGATTTTTGTGAGATTGTGTTTGTTTAGCAGAGTTATGTATGTAAAACTATTTATTAGTTAGCAAATTTTTTTTTTTACTTTGTAGGGTAGACCTCCTTTAAATTAAATTGAATTTGCTTAAATGTGTCAAGAATGAATCATCATTACTAAAATTATTTAGTGGGATCAGTGTTGGATGCAGTTCATTACAAACGTCCAAATTAAAATAACAATGTAAACATCATATTTGTGAGTAACACAGTAATGAAGCACTTTCTAACTTTGCTAACTATGTTATATTTTGTAATCAAACAATGACATCATTACTTATGTTAAAGTAGTTATTCAATTATCTGTATGAGGGGAATTTAGAAAAATAATATTCAAAAAAGACTTTTCATGCTCTTCATTATTCTGGGAGACTGAACAAAATTGAGTTGAGTTGACTGCAACTTTTTGGAGAGAGGATAAGCACATTACTTTGAATATACTGAGCAAAAGGACAAGAACGTGGTAAATGGTGAATCGACTGGTACTTATAACACTTTGTACTATAGCCCTCACACACATATTCATACAAGAGTGTCTTTCTATACCTAACATCCAAACACACACTCACACATACACACACACACACACACACACTGATACATGCATCGTGCCTATCTATTCGTGCTATGTGACCAATGTAACTATCATCTTTTCACATTACAATTTTATAAGTAAAGACAGCAACACTGAGTAGCGTGTAATAAGGTAGACCCTGTAGCTCTATATACAGCCATGCTACTTACCTTTATTCCATATTTTCACTACAGTGTATTTTCAGCCCACATCATAAAAGTGTGACAGAAAGAAGACTTGATATTATGATTAATCATACTCAAGCTTTTGTTTCTGACAGTTATCAAGTGACAGACCTGAAAGGAAATGTAGACAGGAAAGGTCTACATAAGCTCTGCAGTATGTTTTGACGCACCACTTTAATATGAAATTCATCAACCTTACAGCATGTCAGTGGGAAAATCCACAAAGCCCATCAGAGCAATGAAAAATTTCTTGATGCTTTTAAGCCCTGCACAAAATTGGTTCATTCTCTACCACTATATGAATTTAAAGGTTGTTCTGTCTAAAATGTTTAAAAGGAGTCACCATTGCAGTTACATGTAATCATCCATTATAATGACCGACACGAAGCTACACTGTTGCAGAAATTATCCTCACATGTGTAGAAAAGCTGCTGCGACTATGTGAACATTGAAACATTAAGAAGCATTGTGCTTTGCCATCTGTGGCCTCATTATACACCATTTTCACCATAATCTACAGGCTGTTACAGGCTTCCAAAGGATGCAACTGAATAATCTTGATTATAGAGCAGCTGCCTACTTCAGCTGGCAGGAATAAGACTTTGAACGATCTGAGACAAGTGAACAACCCTTTCTAGGACAAAAATGTTCTTACAGTCGCAAAAGACATGATACGTGCAGCACAGGAGAAGGGTTTGTAGTCCTCTGTAGTGCTATGATGTTTAAAAAGCTGTTTCCATAAGTCTCAAATTATTTTTTTGCTTGCAGTTGTGCTGTTTTATTCTCAACTTATCAAACATCCCTTATGAAGTCTGAATTGCACATTTGTATAAGAAGTGCTATACAGTAAACAAAAATATTCATATTGGGCAAGTTCGCACCTGTGAAGGAAGGTGAATAAAGCTTTTTTTTTGGCTTGAATTTGGGCATGAAGACTACAGGTGCTGGTCATAAAATTAGAATATCATGAAAGTTGATTTAGGCTACGTTCACACTGCACCCTGAAGTGACCCAATTCCGATTTTTTGTGAAATCCGATTTTTTTTCGCGTGGTCATTCACATTTCCAAATATATGCGACTTGGATGTGATCTGTGTGTGAACTGCAGACCAACCTAAAATTGTCCCGCATGCGCGGTAGAGGATGAGATAACGTCACACGTAGCGAGCGTGCTCAATGTTTGAGAAATAAGTTTGTTTTCCTTTGCACCTCCGCGTAACGGGACGCATAATAGTGACATTTGTCGAGTATAAATGCAACCTGGCCGTACAGACACAGGTTGCATTTGAAAAAAATCGGATCTGTGTTGTTCAGACTGTCATGAAAAGATCGGACGCAGGTCGCATCAGGGCAAAAAAATCGGAATTGGGTAACTTCAAGCTGCAGTGTGAACGTAGCCTTATTTCAGTAATTCCATTCAAAAAGTGAAACTTGTATATTATATTCATTCATTACACACAGACTGATATATTTCAAATATTTATTTCTTTTCATTTTGATGAATATAACTGACAACTAACAAAAACTCCAAATTCAGTATCTCAGAAAATTAGAATATTGTGAAAAGGTTCAATATTGAAGACACCTGGTGCCACACTCCAATCAGCTAATTGACTCCAAACACCTACAAAGGCCTTTAAATGGTCTCTCAGTCTAGTTTTGTAGGCTACACAATCATGGGGAAGACTGCTGACTTGACAGTTGTCCAAAAGATGACCTTTGACACCTTGCACAAGGAGGGCAAGACACAAAAGGTCATTGCTAAAGAGGCTGGCTGTTCACAGAGCTCTGTGTCCAAGCACATTAATAGAGAGGCGAAGGGAAGGAAAAGATGTGGTAGAAAAAGTGTCCAAGCAATAGGGACAACCACACCCTGGAGAGGATTGTGGAACAAAAGCCATTCAAAAATGTGGGGGAGATTCACAAAGAGTGGACTGCAGCTGGAGTCAGTGCTTCAAGAACCACCACGCACAGACGTATGCAGACATGGGTTTCAGCTGTCGCAGTCCTCGTGTCAAGACACTCTTGAACAAGAGACGGATTTCATTTTCCAACAGGACTTGGTACCTGCACACAGTGCCAAAGGTACCAGTACCTGCTTTAAGGACCATGGTATCCCTGTTCTTAATTGGCCAGCAAACCCACCTGACCTTAACCCCATAGAAAATCTATGGGCTATTGTGAAGAGGAAGATGCGATACGCCAGAGCCAACAATTCAGAAGAGCTGAAGGCCACTATCAGAGCAACCTGGGCTCTCATAACACCTGAGCAGTGCCACAGACTGATGGACTCCATGCCACGCCACATTGCTGCAGTAATCCAGGCAAAAGGAGCCCCAACTAATTACTGAGTGCTGTACATGCTCATACTTTTCATCTTCATACTTTTCAGTTGGCCAACATTTCTAAAAATCCTTTTTTTGTATTGATCTTTGGTAATATTCTAATTTTCTGACATACTGAATTTGGGGTTTTCATTAGTTGTCAGTTATAATCATCAAAATTAAAAGAAATAAATATTTGAAATACATCAGTCTGTGTGTAATGAATGACAACAATATACAGGTTTCACTTTTTGAATGGAATTACTGAAATAAATCAACTTTTTCATGATATTCTAATTTTATGACCAGCAACTGTATGTGTCATGAACTGGAATGGTGGCAATAGCTAGAAGTGAGCTTCAGCTCACTATTCATCTCTGGCACCAGCTTGACAAAGTCGAATGTCTAACTCAAATATTAAGTGGTTGAGTTGAGCTATATAACTGTCACATATTTACACAACTTCCATATAGCTAAACATTAAATATGTGGTTCTAAACTATGTTGTCTCCATCAAAGAATATAATATCAAACAATATTTATGTTTGCCTTTTAATGTTTGTCCTTGTGTTTGATGTGTATGCGTGTATATGTATATCATCATATTCAGGCAGTTACTTTTGATGGCAATCATTCTGTCCTGCATTAGAACGGAATTATCCAAACTATAATTCTCTCTAATCTGCAAAGGGCCAGCCATGTCAGGAGTCTGTGTTATCTTTTGTTTGGAATGAAAATGGATGAAATCCAATATTTGGGGACATATGTCCCATTCCTCCTCTACCCCTGACGGGGTTGTCAGCAGCTTTGACGCAGGACAAATTTGCGTTTGAGGGAGAGTTTATCACTTTGAAGCAAGCTTTGACAAGATCAGTGGCATTTTTTTTCTAGCAGAATCAGGAAGCTAATCTGGCTCAGAGCGTACTCAGTAGCTGGCCTACCTTCTTAGCAAATGTAGAGCCACGCTCAAACGTGATGCCAATGTTTGCTAACGCGAAGGATTAGCTCCTTCTATTTGATTGCACTTTGCAGTTGCTGATGTGTTCTTGCAGTAATACTGGTTGCAAAAATCATTTATTTTGGCTCAACTCCAGATGAGATTCTAGCCTCTAAAGGTGTTTTATGATAGCATGATTAAATGTGGCTCAAACTGGCTCAGTGAAAAAGATGACCCACTGTGTGATTAACAACACTCAGACAACCACTTCACACTGAAGTGCCTATAGACAGAGTGCTTTCATTTGCAGAGATTTAAAGGATGTGCCTGAATTATAAAAAGGAGATGATTATGGTAATTATAGGCGGATCACAAGGGGATCTCTATGCATTCCATCCCCTTATGGGCCATCCATGTCGGATGGAGAAATTATTGTTCATTTAAAAATAAGACCATACTGATGTCTCCAAGCTGGTGCTTACATTGCAGTGCCTTTAATTAAGCTTTAGTGCTTCACCTTGGATTGGCCAGTGTGAGTGCGCACACAGCGAAATAATTACAAACAAAGACTGGGAGACACAGAGACCCATACAGTAACCAGAGTCTACAGGCACTCTAGGGATTCTGTGAGGCAATAAATATTTTATCTTTGTCAGCTGCAATGGTGAAGTAAATGTTATTCATCAGAGGGCAGAGTGTTTGATAAACTACAGTATATCACAAGGGTTCATCATGTCAAAATGTGTGATAGCAGGAGAGGAGATATCAGTTTTATGTTGTCGAATGAGAAATATGTGGATGAAATCAGTGAGTCTTAGTGAGTATTTCAGCATAATATATTTATAATAAGCATGGCTGTCATTTTTATACAGATTAAACATCATCTGTGGTTTTACCAACGGTGGCCCATATAATACCTGTCAAGACTAACTAAAAGTAAAACAAATACAAAAAAAAACAAACTTCATGGTTGAACTAGAAAAAAAATCAAGTGTTTACCAGTACGGTTGTAGTCAGAAGTTTACATCATGGGCATGAATGCCATGGTGATTTCTTTGAACTGTTCTTTTTCCAGGGTGAAATGTTTGTGCAGTATACTGTGCCTCTTTAATAACTTTACAAAGTAAGAATTGTGTAAACATATTTAAATTTATTTTGGATTTTCTCTAATCCACACAGGGTTGAAAGTATACACAAATATACAGTGTATCACAAAAGTGAGTACACCCCTCACATTTTTGCAGATATTTAAGTATATCTTTTCATGGGACAACACTGACAAAATGACACTTTGACACAATGAAAAGTAGTCTGTGTGCAGCTTATATAACAGTATAAATTTATTCTTCCCTCAAAATAACTCAATATACAGCCATTAATGTCCCATGAAAAGATATACTTAAATATCTGCAGAAATGTGAGGGGTGTACTCACTTTTGTGATATACTGTAAAAGACCTATTGTTTTCGAGAAGGTTCAATAAAATTAAACATGTTAATTTCAATATTTAGGAAAGCCTGGGGACATGAGAATCTGAATATTTGAAATATTTCAGTATGATACTGAGATCATGCCTGTAGCATGGCTAAAATATACAAAACAGCACATCTTTATTTCTGTAACACATGCACAATGAACAAAAACAGAGGGGTAATATTTTATTTCCTAACTAATGGGCTGTCTAAGATGAAAATACATATTTCAGTAGTAGAACCTACTCAGGTTCAATTTATTATCAGCTCCACATACACATTTGTAGTGTGTGAAGACCTTCAGCGTGGAAGGAAGGAAACACATTTCCTCATCTTCTATTGTTAAGTCTGGTGGACTATGTGTTTGTTAACCAGGAGAGTGTCATCTTTTTTCACACTCCTGGTTTCCTCAGATTGTCCCATGGTAATACATGGCACTACATTTTCAGTCCAAACTGTACAATTATCACATGCTCGGCAGCCTTTCAACTATTCTCGTTTTCACAGTGGCTGCCCAGCTTAGGCCTATCCATCTTTAAATTGACTATGTTTAGATGTATCAGACTGGCCTCGATACTGATGGTATTCATGGACAGTGTGTATTAGCCTTCTATCCTCCCTAGGTGCTCACTGTTGTCATTTAGTGCCAGTGAGAACCATGAATTTAAGTCAAGCCATTAAGGATAAGCGAAGGTGATTTATGCTTTTGTTTACACCATACCTCTGGGACCTAAATCCAGCAGCGATGAGGACGAGTGTGTCTGCAGCAAGAGGAAGTGTTTGTATACCTGTGTGTCTGAGAAAAGGGAAAAAAGGATTACGTATAAAGTGTGTATGGGTACTGCATGTATGAACATTTTTAACATTAAAAAGAACAATGAACTCGAGATGTTTGTATGTCACATAAGAGCCAATCCATGCCATCTAAAACAATGGAAGCAATGCAGTAAGTCATCTACAACAATTTTTTTTACTATAAAAATGTACAGTTATGTTTTAAATATGAAATCTTGAGTGCAAATATTTGAGATATTTAGTTGACATTCCATTATATAGGGCAGCATGGTGGCGTGGTGGTTAGCACTACTGCCTCACAGCTACACTGACATGTAGAAGGTCTGGGTTTGATTCCACCTTGGCCCAGGCCTCTCGCTGTGTGGAGTTTGCATGTTCTCCCCGTGTCCGTGTGGGTTTCCTCCGGGTACTCTGGTTTCCTCCCACAGTCCAAAGACATGCAGTTAGTGGGGTTAGGTTAATTGGTCACTCTAAATTGCCCATAGGTGTGAATGTGAGTGTGAATGGTTGTCTGTCTCTCTGTGTTGGCCCTGCGACAGGCTGGCAACCTGTACAGGGTGTACCCTGCCTCTCACCCTATGATAGCTCTGATAGGCTCCAGTCCCCCCCCCGCGACCCTGAACAGGATAAGCAGAAGAGAATGGATGGATGAATGGATCCATTATATAGAGTTCAGGTTCTCCACCAGGAAAGTTGTTAGCTATGCGCAGAGGATGGCAGAGAGAAACAACTCGTCCAGCTCCAGTATGAAGAGAAAGTAATGTGTGTGTGTATATATATATATATATATATATATATATATATACTGTATATAGGAGATGAAATCATAAAATCCTTGGAATTACCTCCCAAAAAGATTATTTCCTTGGGTACATCCAGTGACTTCCAGTGTAGCTGTTTTTGAGATGCACACCGGATCTTCTCCAGCATGCATCTCCAACTCCTACATTTTCAATACACTCTGCTTCACCAAAAAATATGAGTCAGTCTGAAAGGTTTGATGTCCCTAGAGAAACTGACAAGTGCACAGTGTAAATAGTCACGATGGGATCTCGAGCAGCAGAGGAAAATAGCAGCTATGCTGGAAGCCAGAGACCCTGATCTTGAACTGAAGAGTCAGATAAGGTTTTTGATATTTATATGCCCAACTCAATCAATGGTAAATCAGCATAACAGGTTAAAAATAATATAATATTTAGTAGCAACCTCACCAGAACTGATACTTACAATACCGTAGCCAGTGTTCTTGTCTACCATTACATGCTGAAGAAAAAGGATGCCCACAAGTACAAGACAAATGACAGGTGACACCAGCATTGACTACTAAATTTATGGTATTGTGAAATACTTATTTGTAACATTAGCCATGTCATGGTCCAGGGGTTTTTGTGTTTGAGTTTCTAGTTGGATATTTCTAAGTGTGAGTTTTTCTATGTTTTAGTCTTGATTTGTAATGCTTTGAGATATTGATTTTTCATTGATTCTTTTTTGGTTTTATTATTCTTATATCTTTCAGTTTTGTGATATATTACCTTTTGTTTTTTGTCTTCAGGTTGTCATTCTTGCCTCCCCAGTGTTCCTTTTGTATCATGATGTTGTGCGTCTTCTTGTTTCTGTATCTATAACTTGAGTTTTGCATTCAGTTTTAAATTCAGTTTATTTTCTTTTTCGCCTACTCCTTTTACTGCACTGTAATCAACATTTTAACAAACACTTTGAAAATTAAAGAGGTAATTGATGACTACAGAGTCTGTTACAGTGGCCCATTGTTACCTTATAATATTCTAGACAGCCCAAACACAGGAACCCTCTTCAGAAATCTAAGAATTAAATCAAATGCAGCATAAATAGTTGAATGCCAGCAAATATTACTTTCACATTTATATTCCTATGAATCTATTCTACTTGACAGCATAGAAACATCCAACACTTCCTCGGGCTGCATTATTATTTTATCAACAATGCCTCTTTCTTTATGTTGAAATTATACTAAATAAGGTACTGTGATTTGATGAAACATGAGTTCAGGTGATTTATGGATGGACCAAAGCATGGCAAAAATGCTGTTATTATTGTCGTAACTTGCAGTTTCATTTTTTTTCTTCAAAGGTCTCAGCATTCACAGGAACAACACATTATTGTGCAAAATGTTAAAAACATTTTACAGCAATTTGTTACATCGCGTTAGTGTTCACCTGCAGGTTATATCGTCTTCATTGTAAATGGATTAGTGAAAATAAAGTGCTTGACATTATTAGACCATCAACATAACATTTTTAAGCTTTCAATTCATCACTGAAAGGAACTCATAAAAGTATGACTATAAATGTCATCGAACAAAGAATTGCTTCTAACAGAGTGCCAGTCAGATCATTAGTCTCCATTGATGTCCCCTTTAAAGGCATTACCCTTCATAAATGATACCACTGTCCATTAGGTATAGTGCATAAAATGAGCTGTTTGACTGCTGATGAAAGTGGTCTCTATCAATGCTCCCCCACTTCTATGACCCTGCTACTGAGATTCATTCTTCCGGTGGAAGAATGCGCTAAGTACATGTCATCAATTATTTTTTCCTTATAGGTCACCAACAGTGAAAACAAACATTAATAGCATGTTTCTGCAAAAACAGTCCCCATGGATTTTCAGTATTAAGTGGTGTGCTTGTTTGCGTATTTCTACCTGAGGGCCGGTTGTTGGAAGAATGGGAATGTGGAAGCGTCAAGGATACATACGGCCGTGAGGGGAAAAAATATTGTAGGCATAAAACCAGAAGTGCTACTCTGTGACCTTTCCATCCTGCACACATACGTGCAGGCATGTGTCAGTGCGACACTATATTTAAAACTGCCAACTTCCATTGTTCTAGGAGCCTGCCTGCGGAAAGAGGTGTGGACAGTTTGGTCTTAAATCTTGCACGATAGAATGAAGCCTCACATCCTACAGTAGAAGGGGCATTTTTTCCCTAACTTGACAAAATGCTGAAATGCTAGAAGTAGTGTAGGGTCTCTATATTAACGCACACTTCAAACAGCAAAGCATGTTTGAGAATAAATGTTAATGTTTGACAGTTAATCTAATGCTCCCTGCTGACTTTTACATTTTCATGTGACAGCTGCAGCAGCAGGGCTTGTCTGCTGATGTTAGAGCACTGTTTGTCTTGAATGTAGCTCTAAGTGATAGTCAAAATCAATACAGGTTTGAGAAGACAGACTGCCAAAGGCTAGCTGGTCAAATCATTCACGTTAAATTGCAAAGGCAATATAAGGAATGGCTGTGGGGCTGTCTGAGGAAATACCAGAAAGTAAAACACATCATCTCAGACAAAGGAGGATTGTGAGAAGTATGGAGCGCCGCACAGATAGGAAAGATATTCAGATAATAGATTATTGACCCCTTTCCTCTGGCAAACGGCATACGTAGCTCACAGTGTGTGCGTGTTTTGTATGAATAGAGACAATAAAGAAATACCTGTCTGAATTTCTGTGGCTCTAATAGCCATATATTACTTGCTTTGCTCTGTAAGTGTCTATAATTAACACATTTATATTAATGATGAATCCCATAGCCATGCAGTATATTGACATTTTTTACCCAATGAAGAAAAAAAAATCCCCATATGTTCCTGAGAGCAATGTTGGAATTAAATGAAATTGAAACATGACTCCAGGTGAAAACTGAGTGTTGCCTTATTTACTGGATGTATATAAAGGAATGTTTGAAACAAGAATGGCACTGTGCTCACAAAAAACGTCAGTTAATGCAAATGTACATTTTTTGCATTAAATTATACTGATTATACATTATATTTACAAGAGTATGTATGAAAAGGACTGGAGAAAGTTGGGTGTTTGGAAGAGACATATTTAAAGTTACTTGAAACATATTCTCATTTTCTCTGAACACAGCTGCTGTCATGTTATCTGCCTTTAGGAGGAACAATAGACTTACCTTCGAGCAGTGGAGAGGAGAGATGGACACAGTGTTGAATGCCACATCCACAGATTTATAAAGCTGCTTCCTATTTACCCACTAAAAGCATTATATGTTTGTTTGTTGATTAATTGCTTGAGAAAACTGAAGTTAGCCTGGAGCAAATACAGAGTAAAAATCACCCTTATATGAAGCTGGAAAGTGTACCATGCTGAGGCAGTCAATTTAGGAGAAGTCCACTATATTACTTTGGTGTCATGGGAGTAGCTCCACAGCCATTTGGGCCAAACAAAGCCATCACAAATGTCATTTTAATCTAGTTTAAAAAGTTCTCTCATAAGGCTTTGGTATGTAATAAAAGTTTGCTAATAAATTTCATGATGAAAGCTTATTCAGCCTTTGATTAAAAAAACACAGTCATTTCTTGAAGCTTAACAACACATTAGGGGAAAACAAGCTATTTTCACTCGCAATCCTTTTTATCTTTGTTCTTAAATCACCATTGTTTCCTGCTGTTTTGTAAAACTTTACTCCTCTGATGCAAAGTCTAAACCATGTACTTTCCTCTCCCACAATTTGTGAATGTTAAGTTAGATTTTTGTGTTGCTGTCGGTCTTTGGAATTAGTTTGTGGTTCAATTATCATATACTTAAAAATATAATGACACTTTAATCAAATTTAAATTTCTGTAGCACTGATGCTAACTTGCTAATCACAAAAGCATTGCTCCTCTTATCTCTTGCCTTTTCTGTTTGATGTTTGTTGAGCAATGTTTAATTTCCCATGCACATCCTCAAGAGGGATGTGCATGGAAAACACTGTCACCACTCCAACTCTTCCACTGGTAATCACATCAGAGAGCAGATTGCTACTGAGTAATTTTCTTTTGTGAAAACTATTGTCTCTTAGACACTTTACTGTCTTAGGTATAATAATTAATTCAAAGCGTGCTGTTTCTTAAATATCTATAGCTTGTCATTTTCCTCTCTGCGCAGCTGCTTTTGCTAACCTTGCCCCAATACTTTTATTTCTTTTCAAGAAAGTGTTTTATCTTTTGCCCTGACTGTTTAAAGTTTTGGTATATATACCATTTAAACATTCAGCGTGAGCTAAGTAAAAATTGGTAATGTAGACAACGACAAAAATCTAATTAAATTTGACTAAACCAGAGGTAGTTTTGTCTAATTTATACTGATGATTTCCAATGCCATTTAGTACAGGGCAAGCCAAGGAAAGCAGTGCTTGTCCAGTGAAATCTAAAAATAGACATAAATTTAAAAGTGAAAGTTCTCTTTCAAGACACACTTCCTAATGACCTATAAGTTTCTCTCACTCCCTGTTTGCACCAGCCTTTAAATTACTGCCATCTTGTGGCCGCAGTTGGCTGTTGTCTCTAGAAGCAGGATTAACTCTTCTGGTCTTTGAGTCCACTGGATTCCATCCTAAGACTCGATTTTGTGGGTGTGCCCATGTCCTGTTAACAATGGCTTCAGCTAGGCAAACTGAGAGAATAGAAGCATTTGGGGTTTTTTTTGGTTGTTTGCATTGTTGGTAAACCTGTGATCTTTGGCGGAAAACTGATGGGAAATCAGCACTTTAGACAAGCTGGCACCAGCTCTACTTTTACTGCTCAGAGATCAGTTACCATCTGCACACTGTGTGGAAAAAGTGCTAGCATTAGCAAATAAACAAGCCTTCTGTGATTTATCATCGAACATATAGGTTTTCTCTTAATAACCACCATTGCCAACATGAGTGATGTGAGAAACTTTAATAACTTCTTATAATAGGGAAAGTGTTGATGGTGGAGCAGGGCTGTCAACTGCTGCCATGGCTGGTTTAATAAAACAGGCATGGTGAACAGGTGCAGGCTCAACCAGCACTTTCAGATTAGCATCTATGAGAAACCACTTGGTTGACTGAATGTACTCAATCATGACAACAAATGTTATCATGACTGATTCCTACCCTAGAGGGACATCTCATACGCATCACCACACTCACTATGGCTAAAGTTAACCTAATGAGACAAGTTCATTACCCTCACTCTTAGTCCACAAGTCCTGCCAGCAGGTCTCAGAAATTAACAAGGAGATATACAGTATAATAAAAGCATTGCGCTGCACCTGAAAGCTGTGCCTTAGTTATTTGTTAGAGAAAGATACTAGAAATCTGATGGTGCAGTGAAATAGCAGGAGGTTCACCGCGATAGCAAGTGTAACTCAAGTTTGGTCAATTTTGTGTTGAAACGCTGACTACCATTGAGATGTTAAAGATGTTATTTAAACATTTAAGTGGAGGTTCCTCAATCATGACATTGCAATCATTACCACGGCTGTATATTTTTTGCAACCGTGCAGAAGGTGGTGTTAGGCTCTAAACTGATGAAATCAGCATAAACAACATTTGTATGTATTTAATTCTCGCTGCTCCATTTTTTAATCCCAGTAAAAAAAACAAACAAACAGAAACTAATCCCCTCACCCATGGAAATTATTATAGTTAAGGCAATCTTGGACTGCCTTCTGAAGAAGGAAATGGAGAGTAACAATGGAGTGCAGCATTCATTGCTTCATCCAGCTCCGCAAATATTTAAACATCTAAAAGTATGAAAAGGTGTAAGCCTCATTAATGCCCTCTTTCTAGATATCTCCCATTAAATAATAAAGTAAGTGAACCTGAAATATAAAAATGACGTGCCAACTTTATCGCTGAGCTTTAAATTTAACCTTAAAATCGCTGAACATAAGAGATCAAAAACTGTGATGAATACATTTTTCAAATAAACATAGTGTTTCTTAGTAAACCTTATGTCAATATGAAAAATATTGAAACAAAACAGACTAATATCAATGCATAATAGCCACTTGCCTGTGGTTTGAGGTGTGGAGCCACCATAATTTAACCTTCCTCTGAGTGCTGAAAGGTTTTGAGATTTTCCATTAGGCCTGCAACCACACCAGCAATCTAGCACAATTTTCTTGTCCACAGTATGCTGCTGTTACTGTATGTCTGGGGATGTAATGAGCTTTTAATAGGCTTCTGTCAATAACATTTTGCCACAGTTTGTTCTACCATGTGAGAAAGCCACACTAATGCTTAGTAATATCTATGCTGAACTTTTAAGAACACGGAGCACAGACTAACACTCAGCAATGTCAGCAAAGTTTTTGCGAGCAACTTTCCCCTTTGCTTTTTGAAATTTTCCATGAGAAGAACTTGAGTTGCTGGTTTAGTGTGGTGGAACGTGTGTTGTAGTTTATTTTTTTTAATAACATGAAAGGAGTTGATTTGAAATTGAGTTTTTCTGTGAATATGTTGTAATCTATTTTAAACTGCCCCATACAACCTTAACCTAAACACATTTTAATGTTTCTCTTTTGAAGTTTCTCTTTTGAAGAGAACCTTGAATGCAAGATGTCTGTTACAAAGAAACAATAAAAAGTATGAAAAATTGTAAGCGGAAAATTGAAAATTGCTACATTTTCAAGGGTGACAACCACAGACTGTATAAAAAAAGATGGACACAGTTATCACCCATTTGCCACTTTTTGGAGCCAACCTCAAGCGGACACTTAACAAACTACAGTTTTTGGTACT